>WEIV01004654.1:23882-62697 GCA_013390005.1 Calyptomena viridis | reverse complement strand
TTCCCAGAGGATCATCCCAGCCCGTTGGAGCTGTCACCAAAGCTCCCCTTCCCTTCAGCAGACCTGTGCCCACACTCAGCCTATGGATATTGGGAAAACCCGTTTTGCGGGAGGACAGCACTGCTCCAGCTGCTGTTCCCTCGTGGATAATTCAGAGAGCAGGTTCTGGGCTGGGTTTGGGAGGGGACAGGGTGTCCTACAGGGAGCTGGTCCCTCACAGCCCTTGCAGCTTCGCTTTGGCTGAAGAGTCAAAGTCACACTTTGGTATCAAAATGTGTTGCTTCCACCTTTACATCAAGCCCCAGTTGATGTCTGACTTTGCTGCTCTGCTGTTTCCACCCATCCCTTTTTGGCCTTTTGTATTTACAAAAGACCTTTTATTTTTCCTCCTGAAATTGCCACAACTGGTTTGCATCAGGTCCCTGTGTTCATCCCACTGCATTTCTCCTACAACTTCCTCAGGATGGGCAGAGGAGGGGCAGGGACTGAGCTCTGCTCTGGGGGACCAGGGCCAGGAGGCAGGGAATGGCTGGAGTTGTGTCAGGGCAGGGGGAGGTGGGAGCTCAGCACCAGGTGGTTCTTTGCCCACAGGGTGGGTGGGCACTGCCCAGGCTCCCCAGGGCAGTGGGCACAGCCCCAAGGCTGCCAGAGCTCCAGGAGGGCTGGGATGATCCTCTGGGCACAGGGGGGACTCTTGGGGACGGGGCTGTGCAGGGCTGAGGGTTGGACTCCAGGAGCCTTGGGGGTCCCTCCCAGCTCAGCACATCCTGGGATTCCCAAAGTGCTCAGTTTGTCCAGAGTCCCATGAAAACCTTTGCTGCCACCACAGCAGTTCCTGACCTCAGGTGTCCTGCCATGGCCTCCCTCCCACACTGGTCTGGAACAACATCCCTGATGTCACTGTGGCTATTCTGGGTTCAGGGAGGAAGAAGCTTCATTGTTCTCCCCGCAGTGACGTTTGTGACGAGGTGTCAGAGCTCCTTATCTCCCTCAGGAATTGTGCACTTCCAACCCTCCGGCTGCTCCGTCGCTGCCACAGGTGACACGTTCCAGGGAGAGAGGTTTGTTTGCCTGAGATAAGAGATGTGTCATCAGAGAAAGATTGTGAAGTGTCTCATCTCCCTGGGCAGGTGATTGGGATGCTGTTGACATCAGTGGGACTAATTGTACCCAAAATTGTACCCAAATGGTACCAGGCCCAAATATTTCAGTGCCTCCCTCACTCTGCTCTAGTGAAGATTTGCAGTGAAATAACTCCTCAAAAACTCCCACTGTCCAAACCTTCCTCAGCTCAGTGGGACTGACCTTCCACCCTCTGGGCTTTATGGAATAACCTGGATCACACACAGCAATGTGATGGAATTGGCAGGGAATGGACCTGTTTGATCCAAGTTTGACTTTCTCCTCCACCTCTAATGTTTTGTTCTGCTGGTGTTGATTATTCTTTTTTCTCTCTGTAGACAGGAAGAGGGTGAGGAGTGAGCACTCAGGACACACAGTTTGGTGTGTTTAGGGAATTACAGCTCCAGGATTGCTGAGCTCACATCGGTTTAGTCCCACAAAGTGCTGAGCCAGGGCTGCTTTGGACAGTTAAATTCAATTTATCTCATTTCTAGTCCGACAAGGCTCTTTCCTGAGCATCACCTGGGATTTCTTCACTGTCTGAGAGCAAGTCTCCTCCCTTCCAGGTGGCTGGCACCCTAAATCATTTCCTTATTATTGTTAACAACCAACCCAGAAGTGGCTCTTTACTATTATCCCTTCAGAATGAAAAACATAAAAGGGGTGAAATTTGTACTTTTCCTGTATCAAAGTTGTATTTTTGTTTGTGGTAAAGCTCACAAACTGAAATGTTTGTCCTCAGAGGGCAGAGGCTCCAGGTTCAGCTCTCAGGTGGGTTAGGACTGAGGGAACGAGGCTTTTCCATCAGCTTTAGTTGTTCCAGGGTAGATTCCCTTGAATTGCCTCAAGTAATTGTGCTGAGTGGAGGTAAACTGTCCATCCAGGAGTCAGGGAAGCTCAGGGCTGTATGAAACTCCATCCAGGGAGTAATAACAGCAGGAGAAAGGGCAGCAGAGTGAGGAGAAACAAGCTGACCTGCACTGGAAGGTGGTCCCAGACTCAGAACTGCAACAGGAATCTGGTTGGAAAAACCTCTGGAAGTCCCTCCTGCTGCCCTCTGCTTAAAGCAAGGCCAACTTCAGGGGTAGAGGAGGTTGTCCAGGGCCTTTCCAAGCTGAATTTGAAGATCTCCAAGGGTAGAGATCCCTCAGCCTCCCTGTTCCAATGTTTTGCTGTCTCACTTCTTCCTGTTAAACCAAGTGCCCCTTGTCTCCTTTTCCCTACAGCTCCACAGCCTTTCCCTGTGTCCTTCACATTCCACACTAGTGGGATATAGAGCCTCTCTTGGCCTCTCCTGCTCAGGTTAAACACACTCACCCTCAGGCACAACTGGTTTGTTCTCTCCCATTCCCATCCCACCAATACTTCCAGCTCCACATCCCACTTTTGCGTTTCTTGTGCATCTCTGTGTGTTCCCCATCCCACCCTCTGATTCCCAAACCAACTGGCTCCATTGCACGAAGTTAAGTGGGATACAGTGTTTTAGTGTCTTTTTGATCTGCCACCTTCCTGTGCTCTCTGAGTTATTTCCCTCTTGCCACAGAGAGTGTTGTGGACAAGTGTTCAAAATGAGCCCAAACCACTGTGGGCCAGTAAATAATGGTCCTAAAATACAATCTCTGGGGTTGAAAGATGACTCTCAGCCTTTCTGCACTGCAGTTACTATTAAATGGTCATCTGATGCTTAATTTATCTTGGAGATCTGTACCAAGAGCTCAGCTCTGCCAACCTGCTGCCTTTGGAAATGGTGTTGTCTCCACCAGGATGGTGGTGCCAGAGACAGAGCTGTCATCTCCTTCCCAGTCAGCAGGGTCTGGAATGCACTGGGGAGGTGCTGGGCTAGAGAGTCCACCAGGATTGGGTGTGACTGGACATGGGGAGCAGCTGGATCTGTGGGAATCCATGGGAATTCTGCAGCTTTTGGAGAATATCAAATAGCAGCTCCTCTTTTTGTTGGGAGCAAACCAAAGGAGTCCTGGCTTGGGACAAGGCTCAGTATCTACTTCTTCTTGTTGCCACCTTCCCCTCTCTCTGAGGGAGGGGCTGGCCCAAAATCCTGTAGGATAGAACCCATCAGGATTGGGTGTGATTGGACATGGGGAGCAGCCAGATCTATGGGATTCAGTGGGAATTCTGCATCTTTTGGAGAACATCTAATAGCAGTTCCTCTTTTCCAGTGAGGATTTAGGAGCAAACCAAAGGAGTCCTGGCTTGGGACAAGGCTCAGTATCTACTTCTTCTTGTTGCCACCTTCCCTTCCCTCTGAGGGAGGGATTGGCCCCAAATCCTGCAGGAAGGAATCCATCGGGATTAGGTTGAATGGCTCCTCTGCCCAGGAGGGAGCCCTGCAGTGTCACACAGGGCAAGAGCCTCAGGCCACATTCCTGGGAAAGGATCAAAATTTCAGACATGTCCTGTGGGCTGGTGACCAGTTGGAGATCCCTTGGGCATGGCTGGACATAGGGAGCAGCCAGATCTGTGGGAATCCATGGGAATTCTGCAGCTTTTGGAGAATACCAAATAGCAGTTGCTCTTTTTCAGTGAGGATTTAGGAACAAACCAAAGGAGTCCTGACTTGGGACAAGGCTCCTCTACCTTATAATGCTCTCTGAGCCTGTCTTAGCACAAAATAAACTCTATGCTCTCATGTCCCTGCAAACAACACCACCTTTGCTCCAGTAAATATCCAGAAATACTTTACATCAGTATTTCTACACATACAGAAACCATACGGTTGGTTACAGCCCCTATATCTGCTCTCCCTACAATCAATAAATAATCAAAAAAGGCTGAAAATGTCCTCATTCTTTACAGGATGGTTGTGAACCAACATAATCCTCTTCAGGAGCCTCTGAGATCTTCCAAGAGTTTCATTTGTAGAACACATTAGTGTTGCAATCCATTATGCAAAGTGACAGAAGTCTGGAGTGGAAATGATTTGGAAAATGGAATGGACTCGGGTCCCAAACTATTTCTCCTATGAAACACCAGAAATATGGCATTTAGGGGATGCTGCTAGATGTGAGCAACACCAGCATCCTTCTCATCAATATGCAATGAAGGAATTTCTCCTCCTTGCATCTTTCCTGGTGCCTGAGGTGACATTAGACATGTTCTCTGTGCCAAGAGAAAAGAGCCTTTCAAAGTCTATCATCTTTCAAATGCCACTGTCCCTTACAGCACACAAACCCACCCCCTTCCTCCTTTTGCTGTGGCTCCAGAGAGAGTTTGTGGCTGTCCTAAAAAAAATCCACACTGTGATTATTCCACTGTGTCCATGATAATCACAGAGGGAAAAAAAATTTTGGAATATCCAGTCATCCAAGGGGAAAACATTGGCTGCAACTGAACTGTGTGACATTGCTTTTTCTTGAGGAAAAGCAGAGAAATCTCAGGACCATTAAAGAAATCCCTAATGGCTAAAAAGCTGAAGGTGGGCTAATGGCTGTGTTGACATTAACCCGGGAACGTTGTTTAATCCTTTTTTTTCTGGGTTGCTGATTCTCCTGGAAAAAACCCTCCCTCCCACCACTGCTGTGGCTGGAGCTTTGTGCAGGAAAACCAGGGATTTCTGGAGTGTGGGGACCACACTGTTCATGTGAGACACTCCTAGAGAGGTGTGACCCGGGGAGGGCAGGTTTGGGGGCACCTTTAGGAGGTGCCAGGGCTGTGGCTTGGTCAGCAGTGGCACTTTTGGGGGCTTTCTGCTCCAATGAGCAGTTTGTCTGCCCTGCAAAGAGAATGATGGAGGGATGACATAACCCTGGGGTGAAGTGAATTAGAGGAGCAGATGAAAAACTAAACAATAGCCAGGCAAGCCTATAAATACTTGCAGCAGACACACAGTGAGGAACTGAGCTTTTAAGCTTTGTTTTTATTATTATTATTGCTGCTTTTTTTCTATTTCTGGTACAAATCCCACTACTGCTGGATTCAGTGACTGTGGAAGGTCAGAGAGTGGATGCCATTCCAGGTGTTGTGTGAAAATATGTTTTTTTCCCCTCTTTCTCTCTCCCCAGGGCTCTGGCTGACATCTTAAGGCAGCAGGGACCAATCCCAATAGGACACTGTGAAAGAGAGACTATCTCAGCCATAGATACCTCCCCCAAAGAAAACACCCCAGTCAGGACATCTTCCAAAAACCATTACACCCCAGTCCGCACCTCCAAGAGCAACCCAGGTAAGTGCTGCTCTCTTCTTTCTCCCCTCAGAGCTGCCAAGGTTGTGTTAAAAAGTCAGCAGAACTTCCCACTTTACACCAGCAGCTTTTGTAGAGGGGAAATTAGGAGAATAAATGGTTTTAAAAGGCAACCAGGCAGAACAGAGCAGTGCAGGGATCAGTGGGGATGATTCTCTCAGGTTTCTGCTGAACGGGGTGGTTGTTCTCTCCAGGCATTTTAAAAATTCAGAGCCACTGAGCTATAAATTCAGGTTGTATGGAGGGTGGAACACTGTGTGTTTCCAACAAAACACATATGCTAAGAGGCATTATCAGGCTCCCTGCTCAGAGCAGCTGGGAAGGGAGAAATCCAGAGAATCTGGGCCACTTTACTCATCCAGGTGAACTGTGGCATGGTGTGGGAAGTGACCTAGAAGAGCTCCAAGAGGTCCTCCAGGATCTCCAGGCCTGGGAATTGGGACATACCTTGGGAATTTTTTTTGGCTTCTGCTCCTTGGGTCAATATGGTCAAATTACTTGGCTTTTTTTGGTCTTTATTTCCCCAGTGGCACAGGGATGGCAGGCTCTGAGCTAAAGACATTGTTCTGATGTATTTGGTGCTTCAGAGGCTGATAATTGTCCTTTGTCAGGGGGATGTGGCAGATCCTCCACCAGTTCCACCTTCCAGTTGAACTGGGCGTGTGCCCTCGTTCACCGAGCTGTGCCCTCACTCTCTCACGAGCTCTTCAGTTTCCAGTAGAGGGTTCTGGTGGCATTTCCTGACCTGTGTCACCTGGTCAGCAGAGCTTTGCTCATGGTCCCTGCTGGGGAAGCTCCTGCAGGAAGCCACAAGGAGCTGGGAATGCTCTAGGCCCCTCAGGGCTCTGCTCGGAGTGGGCAGTGCCCAGGGCTGAGGTTTGTGACTCTTTGGTGGGTTTGGTGCAAAGTTCATCACCCTATGACATGACCAGGGGATTCTGTTCCCTGGAAGCCTCTCCTGCTGCTGGGAATGAAATCATTTTCCTGAGAACTAGGAAAGATTCCTTGACTTTCCCATTTCACTCAGAAGCCATTGGTTATTTTGAATGTCAGAGTTACCTGTGCAATAAAAGGTTGGTCTGAAGAACAGCCCTTGAGTTGTCTGGAAGAGGAAGGTGCTTTGGCAGATTTAAGGCTTGGGACTGGATCTTGAGAAATGAGAGGATTCTCTCTAGGAGAGAAACACAAGGAATGAAGGTTTATGGTCCATGAACAGGCACAGGAACTATCAGAGGTGGTGACATCAGCCTTAGGGTGACAGGGATCTGGAGAGGCAGCAGCAGGGGCAGCTGAGGGAGCTGGGGGGGCTCAGCCTGGAGAAAAGGAGCTCAGGGGGCACCTGGAATTCTCTGCAATCCCTGCCAGGAGGGGGGAGCCGGGGGGGGTCGGGCTCTGCTCCCAGGGAACAAGGGGCAGGAGGAGAGGGAACGGCCTCAGGCTGGGCCAGGGGAGGGGCAGGGTGGACATCAGCAGGAATTTCCTCATGGAAAGGGTGGTCAGGAGTGGCAGGGGCTGCCCAGGGAGGGTTGCAGTGCCCATCCCTGGGGTGTCCAAGGAAGGACTGGATGTGACACTCAGTGCTCTGGGCTGGGGGACAAGGTGGGGATGGGGCACAGGGTGGACTCTGTCTTTAGAGGGCTTTTCCAACCTCAGTGACTCTGGGATTCTGTGACATTAATACCTTTCTGAAGACATTGTGTCTCTCCTATTGATCGGTTGGGGCAAAGAAATCCAGAATGAAGATGCAGATGAAATTCTTTGTTTGCAGCAGAAGAGACAACCTGGATGCTGGAAATGTGAATTAGGTGTCGTGTTTAGGCACTGTCAAATCTGAGAAAAGATAAATGGGAAGGTTTTAAGGGAATTACTGATTGCAGTGCCCTTCTCTGGTGCCTGTGAGGAGCTGGTGATTCCAACAGATATTTTTAACATTTCCTACTGAATTAGTGGAGGCACAAAAGGGTGCAAGACCAGAGCACAGGTATCCCAGTGACCAAATCCCAGGATGTGCTGAGCTGGAAGGGACCCCCAAGGCTCATGGAGTCCAACCCTCAGCCCTGCACAGCCCCATCCCCAAGAGTCCCCCCTGTGCCCAGAGGATCATCCCAGCCCTCCTGGAGCTCTGGCAGCCTTGGGGCTGTGCCCACTGCCCTGGGGAGCCTGGGCAGTGCCCACCCACCCTGTGGGCAAAGAACCACCTGGTGCTGAGCTCCAACCTCCCCCTGCCCTGACACAACTCCAGCCATTCCCTGGCTCCTGGCCCTGGTCCCCCAGAGCAGAGCTCAGTCCCTGCCCCTCCTCTGCCCCTGCCCAGGGACTTGTCCCTGCACTGAGGTCTCCCCTCAGGCTCCTCTTCTCCCCCTGAACATGATCCCATTACAGTGACAGGAGTCTCTTGGTCCTGGCCAAGGGCTGGGACATGAGATGAACATGGAAAACTGTCTTAGAAGGAAAATGCACGTTGTGAATCCCACAGTCTGTTCCCCCAACCTCTCTTGTCCCGGTGTTTGCCCAGGTTGTGAGAGGGAGAAAACCCACAACACTTCAACCAGGGCTCAACCACAGGCTGCAGGAGCTCTAAAAGGAGATATTCCCAAAGCCAGCCACAAAGGAAGGGGATTTCACTCCCACAGCCCTTGGCAGCTGTAGGGTGATGGATCAGTGGTGCCAGTTGGACTGAACATCACCCCCAGCCCTTGCCAAGGCTGGGAAGGGAAAATTTGCTCTTGTAAACTGCCCAAAGAACTTGTTCCTGGCTCAGCTGTGTCCCCTATTAACATGTTCCCATAGATCATGTGAGACAGAAAGCTCATCACTCCCAAAACACCAGGAGCTCATAAAACAGCCATACAGGTAATGTTTCCTTGGAATGTTCCCTTGGCAGAAAAGGACAATGTTCCATTGTGTCCTCTGGTACTCAGTGAAGCTTCAGATCATTGTGGGAATCAGGAAATTGTACAAGTGGATGCTGAAATCTTGTAGTTGGGAAAGAAGTAAAAGCTGGAAAACAAGGATGTGAAAGTGGAATAAAGTCAGTGATTCTTGTGTGGAAGTAGAAAGATCAACAATACTTTTGTGGGGAGAAGGGGAAGAAAATTTAAAAAAAAAGAAGAAAAAACTAGGAATTAGTGGAGGGGGGGATAGATTCAGGAATTAGATTGGGATAACTCTACCTCAGGGGCTGTAGGATTTCAGTGGGACCTGAGAAACATCAGCTCTGCTGGCTGTGGGTTCTCAGAATGCAGAGGATGAGAGGTGAAGCAACCAGAAAGGATTGTCCTCGTTACACACGGGCTCGTTGAGTTTTGGATTTGTTCTACTTGGAACTTTTGTTTCCAAACTTATAATTGGAAGGGTGCCCTGAAGTCCTGCTAAATAAACCATTTTTCCATTAGGCTGGTTTGGTGTCAGGGAACAAAGTGATTGGAGGTGACAATGACAAATTGAGGTGGGCTGTGGCTGAGGCAGTGGAGTCCAAGCAAAGCAGCTCCTGCTGGAGATGCCTGGTGTTTCCTGATGGAAAAATGGAGAGGAGATGGAAAGGAATCCATCTCCCATGTATAGCTGCTGCTCTTATGGAATCACAGACTGGTTTGGGACTTAAAACGCATCCAATTCCACCCTGGGCAGGGACAACTTCCACACCTTCCAGGTTTCTCCAAGCCCCTCCAGGCCCCATCCAAGCACTCAGATGGTCACAGCAAGACACCCCAGGTCTTGCAGGTGCCTGGAGGAGAGTTCAAACCAAAGCCACGTCCTCAGTGCCTTCCCAGGCCATTCCCAGCAGGGATTTCAGGAGCTCTGCAGTGGGACAGGAGAGCCTGCATTGGGTTCAGTCTTCACTTTTCAGCTGAGCTTTGAGGTAGAAGAACCCAGGTCTAAAGGGGAAAAGAGAAGTAGGTCTCTCTGTCCTGGCCATGGAGATAATTGTGGATTTGACCACCTTCCCCAGGTGGGAGCTGGGAGCTGGTTCTGGGAGGCAGAATATATTCCCACACTGGGATCTGCCAAACCTGAGCATCCCAAGTGTCTGAACAGCAGCTCTCCAGAGATTATTGCCACTTTTTCTTCCCGTGGAGAATCAAGCTCCCGCCCTTTTGGAATGGCAGGGGACAGCCCACCTCCTTTTCCACCCACCCTCACTTCCATGGATTTTTTTGTTCACTGTTTTTATGCAGTGCCTGTGTTTTGGTGGCTGTGGGATCTTTGCAGATCAGAAAAGGTGGGAGCTGAGCTCAGGTCAGAGCACATCCCTCCAGCTGGGCTCCTCCTGATTAGTAGGAGCCAGGAATGTTCCTCCAGCCCACAGACCTCCTGTTAATTCAGTGTTTGCTCTTGTGAGCAACAGGTAGAACATGATGAATCTGAGATTACAGAAAATCCATCTCATCTCTATTGGCAATTTAATGTCTCAATCACAGCAGGGCTTTTAGGAATGTTGGAAGGAAAACTCCAGCAACATTTCCCCTCTCCTTTCTCGTTGGCCACGTGTAGGGGCAGGTTTAGGGGGTCTCAGGGGTCAGGGAAAGGATTTAAGGGGGTCACAAGAGTGTAGGGCACGTTTAGGGGGTATAGGAGGGTTCTGGGGGGTCGCAGGGATGTGGGAAGTGGGTCCAGGGGGTTCATGGGGGTAAATGTAAGGGGGCTGTAGGATGGCTTGGGGGTGTCAGGGGTGGGGTTTTCAGGGGGTGGAGGGGCTGTGCTGACACCTGCTCTGATTCAGTGCCATCCACGTGTTCAGTGGGTGGGAGCAAACATGGACACGGATGGGGAGAGATGGGACAAAGGTCAGTAGTTCCTGTGGGAGTGGGGAATGTCAGGGATAAGCTGCAGTGGCTCCCATGGAGGAAGGGGCTGAGCCTGGCACGAGAGGCAGAGTGAGCCAGAGGCAGCTCTGGAGCATCCACAGTCCCCTGATGTGCCAGGAAAGGTGAGGGCAGTTCCTGTGACAGGGATGCTGAGGGACATCAGCATTGCTGGGAAAATGAGGATTAGATGCTCATCTCAGATGGCTGCATCCCACAGAATCCTTGGATCATGGAATCAGAATGGTTGGGGCTGGAAGGGACCTTTCCACCCCCTGCCATGGGCAGGGACACCTCCCACTATCCCAGGTTGTTCCAGCCTGGCCTTGGACACTTCCAGGGAGGGGGCAGCCACAGCTTCTCTGGGCACCCTGTGCCAGGGCCTCCCCACTCTCACAGCCAGGAATTCCTTCCCCATATCCCATCTATCCCTGCCCTCTGGCACTGGGAAGCCATTCCCTGTGTCCTGTCCCTCCATCCCTTGTCCCAAGTCCCTCTCCAGCTCCTGGAGCCCCTTTGGGCACTGGAAGGAGCTCTAATGTCTCCCTGGAGCCTTCTCTTCTCCAGGCTGGACAACCCCAACTCTCTCACACTGCCAACATTTTTGAACATTTGTCTTCAAAATATTTGAAGTATTCCTGGCCTCCAAAGGAGATTTGAAGGCCTTTTGGGATTCAGATGCAGAAGGTTGGTTGTCCCCTCCCAAAATGTGGCCAAGCAAAGCATGTATGAGATTTAAGGCCCACAGATATTGTCCCCTGGGGACAGAGGGGCTGCAGGGGGTCATGTCACTGCTGCTCCCCAAACACAGAACACTCCATGTCAGGATTGGAGCCCTTTGGCTGCTGTAAATCAGAGTTGTTCTATCACAGTAATGGGATGTGGCCTTGGGTTGGGTAAATCCTGATGGATCAAGGACAATTCTGTCCTGACCCACAGCTGGTACAAACCTGTGATGCTCCAGGACAGCACATGGTATGAATTGATCCTTCATTCTCTCAGTCTCATTCTGGCTCTTTTTCACACAATTTTGTATTGCCAAGCTTTGAGACAAGGGACACTCAGGACCATCAGACAGATGTGGGAGGAGAATTTTTCCAAATACATTCAGGCCAAGGATGTCCTTGTTGCCACTGTGAAATGTTTTCAGCAGTGAAGGGTCCTCAGGTGTCACCTATTTGACAGGAAAAATCTGTGCCTGGAATTCTACTTCTGACCCCCTCCAGGATCAGGAGGCTGGGAGAGCAATGACAAGACTCTTTTTTCTTTATTTATTGGAAGAAAGACTGGCCTAGTTTTCTATTCTGTTGACCTCTTAATTCTCAGAATATCAAACTGCCTCATCACTGGTCTGAAATCAGCTCCAGATGTGCCAGGCAAGAGGTGACCACAGGGGGAAATAATTTCCAAGTGTTAAAAATCTTCTGCTCTTCATGTGGGGGGGACCTGCAGGTGTGATGAACAGCCTTTTGACAGGATTAGCACTTGGAATGCAGCAAACAACCCGGGCTGGCACTCTGATTAGCCTGATATATCTGGGGAAGGCTTTTAATAAGCCATTGGAGTCAGGATGTTCCAGAGCTGTGTGGATTCAAAGTGCTGCTTTCAGCAGGGCCTTGCACCCAGAGGCACATTCTGAGCTTCTGAATGTGAACAAATGCAAGAAAGGCCTTTAATCTTTATGGAAATTGTAGCAAACCCCTCCAGCCAGACCCAGCAAAGCAGCACGGGGAGTATTTCCATCCCAAACATCCCACGGGGTTGGGATTCTCTGCTCCTGGCCCTGCTCTCCCTGGCCATGGGCTCAGGATGGGCCTTGTCCCTTTTCCACAGCCAGATTCCCTCCAGTTTCTCTTTGCCTTTCCCCATCCATCCTCCTCCTTTCCCCCCAGATCATCCAGGCTCTGCTTCAGATTTCTCCCTTCTTCATTCATTGAATCAGCGACTTTCTCCCCAAATCCCCAGCAAGTACTGGAATTAATTTGCTGAGGATCTGTGTAGGAATTGCTGTGGAAGGAGCTCCAATTCCCTGCTGCTCGTGTTGCCTTTTACAGCTGTTCAGGGCAATATAAAGCAGGTGTGAAACCCTCCCCCAGCCCCTCCAAGTGTTTTACAGCCCCTGGGCTCTGCTGGAAGAAACTAGTTAAGGTGCAGGTGGGTGAAGAATTAGGGAAACCACTTGGAAAACACCCAGAGAGTCTGAGGAGCAGGATTTTTCTTTTCTCCATAGTTCTGTTGCCATTCACTGACATTTGAAAAGAAAGAAACACCAGCTTTGAAACCTTGAGGATTTGTAGCAGATAAGGCAATTCAGTGCCACTCCATCTGCTTTTTCCTCTGAGCACATCCCATGTTATGCCAAGCCCCAGTGCTTTCCCTCCCAGGAAAATCCCAAACGGGTTAATACATTTGCTGAGCCACCAGGAAATGTCAGAGTTTGTGTCTCACAACATCTCAAGGGGAAGAGTCACTTGGTGTCTGAAATAGCATTGCCCTCCAGGAGGATCAGTCCAGCAGAGAGCAGGGAGAGGTGGATGGATCTGGGATCTGGGATCTGGGGTCCTCACTTGTTACCCTGCCCAGGGTTCAGTGGCAGTGTTCCCTCACCCCTGGTACCCTGATGTCCTTTAGCTCCCACTCCCTGGAGCAATCCCAGCTCCATTTTACTGGGAAATGGAGGGCACAGAGGCAAGGAAGAGGTCCTTGAGTTTCCACCTTCCCCGGACTTCAACATAAATTCCTAAAGCCTTGCAAAGATCCATCCCTGGGGAATCCAGGCCCTTTGCCCAGGGACTGAGAGAGCAGTTTTCCCTGAGCCCTCTTTCCCACAGAATTCCGGGATGGTTTGGGTTGAAAGGGGCGTTAAAGCTCATCCAGTTCCACCTTCCACTGGAATGCTGTGGATGCTCCTCCTGCATCTCCACGTGGCACCTTCACTCCTGTATCCAAAGATCCTGGGAGAGCTTCCACACCTGCTGTGGAAAGCAAAGACTTTGTCCCAAAGAGCTTTTAAGCCAAGAAACACAGGAGAAGGGATGTGTTGGAAAGGCAGGAGGATGAGCAGGAATGAAAAGGGAGTAATTGCCCTGATTTCACATGGATTTTTAACTGTTAAATCTTTACTTATCCTTTCTGAATCTTATTGTTATGGACGTCCAACCTCCCTCTTCTGGTGCTGCAGAGGTTGGGGGAGAATCACCTGAGAGAGGTTTAGGTGCTGCTCTCTGATTCCTGCAGCCTTCCTTTCCCAAACCTTCCCTTCCCAAACCTTCCCTTCCCAAACCTTCCCTTCCCAAACATTCCAAAACCTTCCCAAACCTTCCCAAGCCTTCCCAAACATTCCCTTCCCTTCCCAAACCTTCCCTTCCCTACACTGGAGCTGCCTCTGGCTATGGATTTATTCTGGTCTCCTGAGCCTTTTACTGAGCTGTAAAGTTTTTGGATAATCCATGTAAAAAAACCTTTGGGAAAACCCTGCCCCACTAACAAGACACATGAGACAACAAAACAACCCCAGTGCAAACCTATTTACCAAGTAAATATATTTCCATTTACTTGCTGGGGACTGAAAAACAAGAACAGTTGCAGTAGTTTCTTGTGTCTCACGCCCAAATATCTCCCATGATTGATGTCAGGGGTTTATGTGTTAAAACAGCTAATAAGTGACAAATTGGAAAAAAAAACAACTAAGAAAGCAAAAAGAAAGTCTAAGTGTTGTGGGAATCAAATGAGTAGGTGGAAATTGTGTGTCTGAGGTTGTGATGCTCAGATGGAACAGCCACGACAGAGCAGCAACATCCAAGCCCTGGGATAAATATCAAGTGGCTGTAAAAGTGTTTTTTGTGGAATTGAGCATTCCTTGGACAGTCCCTGAGCCAGCAGGCCAGGCAGGCAGTGCTTATCAGCCCCAGCATATCCAGAAACTGGGAGTTACTATGGAAACAGCTTTTTTTTTTAAGATGGACTAATGCAAGTTATGAGCAGGAGAGAGGATTAAACATATGGATTTACTTTGAAACAAAGCCTCCCAGTGAAACTCAGCCTGCTGAGAACTGCCCAGCAAAACACAGGGATCATGTGGGAATGCACTGGAGCAGGATTTTCTGGCACCGTGCTCCAGTGGAGATGAGGCATTGATGTGGAAAAACTCTGGGAGTATAATTCAGGAGGGTAACCAACACGTTTGGGGGGCTGTGGGAATGCACTGAGGGATGTCCCAAATCCCAGCAGGAGGAAGCAGCAGCTCCCTGTGCCCTCTGTGTCCCCCCAGGGTGGGAGCTCGGGGGCTGCCAGAGCCAGCCCTGGATATCACAGAGTCCTGGAATGGTTGGGGCTGGGAGGGGCCCTAAGGATCATCCAGTGCCACCCCCTGCCATGGGCACTTCTCCAGCTGGTTTAGCTCTTTCACCCAGGAAATTCAGCTCAGGAACAGGTGGAATAATGAGACCATAGAATGAGAAAATCAGGATATTGGAGTGGTTTGGTAAAGATGATCCAGTGCCACTCCCTGCCACGGGCAGGGACACCTTCCACTATCCCAGGTTGCTCCAACCTGGCCTTAGACACTTCCAGGGATGGAGCAGCCACAGCTTCTCTGGGCACCCTGTGCCAGGGCCTCCCCACCCTCACAGCCAAGAATTCCTCCAATATCCCACCTAAACCTGTCCTCTTTTAGTTTAAAATCATCCCCCCTTGTCCACTGTCTGCCTGATACTGAGTTTAAGATCCCCACCTGGGGCTGGTGGGCTGGTGGGCTCCTGGGAAGTGGGATTGATGGATGCAGGAGAGTGACAGTGACTCCAAGGAGGAGCAGGGGGATGCAGTTACGGGGGATGGAGGCTCTGTGTGTGTAGGAGGTTCAACCTGATACATTTGGATGCTTTCCCAGTTCCTCAATCTGTACAGCTGGATTGGGAATGGCAAAGAAATGCTGTTCTTAAAACATACAAAAGCAGAAATGGAGACAGTTTTAGAGCACAACCTCCAGAGGGGAAGGTGAGGTCACGGCCTTGTCCTGTCCTGTGGTGTCACACCATGAACTCTGTGCTGGTGACAGGGAGGAAGGATGTTTCATCCAGTGATTCCCCCCACACTGTGGTCTTGTCTTTCCCCTCCAAATCTGAGAAAGGATTGGGAACACAAGGCCATTACAGCAGGCACCTGGCACAGGTATTGTGGAGAATGTGGAGTGCTGGGACAAAGGGCAGGACTGGGAGAGGCTGGAGAGCACTGAGTGTCTGAGCTGGAGGTTGTCTTGCTCCAAGCCCCTTCCACAGGCAGGGACGCTGTGCCCTATCCCAGGTTGCTCAGACCTCCATCCAACCTGGCCCTGGACACTTCCAGGGATGGGGCAGCCACAGCTTCTCCACCCTCACAGCCAAGAATTCCTTCCCAATATCCCATCTATCCCTGCCCTCTGGCAGTGAGAAGCCATTTTCCCCTCGTCCTGTCACTCCAGGCCCTTGGAAATGGTCTCTCTCCATCTTTCCTGGAGCCCCTTCAAGTCCTGCAAGGCCACAATCAGGTCACCCCAAAGCTTCTCCTCCCCAGGCTGAACAATCCCAGCTCTCCCAGCCTTTCCCCCCAGCAGAGCTGCTCCATCCCTCTGAGCATCCTGGTTCCCCCTCTGGACTCTCTCCAGCAGCTCGATGTCCTTCCTGTGCTGTTCCCAGAGCTGGAGGCAGGGTCAGGTTGGGATGTAGGAGTGCAGCCAGAAGAGCTTGTCCCCTGTAGTCTTAGGCTTGAGCGTGGTTTTTAGAGGTTCCCTGTGGACACACACAGGAGGTCTGTGCTCTGAGATCCTCTGGGAACTTGTGTCCAACCGGGATTGACCATCAGCACCTTCCAGGCCACAGGCACTGTGATACATGGGCTGAGGTTCAGGACAGCAGCTCTGGGATTTTCCAGGACTCGGATTTGACACCCCAGTGACAATTTACAGTGAAAACAACTCTTCCTACAGAGAAGGTGTTTTAGTTAAAGCTGCTCAGGAGTTTCCTTGGGGAAAAAAATCCAACCAAGCCCAGTCTAACCAGCTGTTCTGTCCTGTTCATCCTGCAGCTCTGCTGGGAGCTGTGCAAGGGTAAAATCATTTCTGTAGCAGCTTTGCTTTTCCCTGTTTGCCTCTGTGTGTCTGCTAGATCAATTATTGTTTGTAACATCCATTAGATCTTCAGAAGAAAGGCAGAAACACAATGTTTTTCTTCCATTAATCAGAGCAGTTTACAGAAAACATCAATTTAAAATGTTAAGGCCAATTTGCAACCGGTATTGACAACAATTAAATTGGCCTCCAGAAAGTTGCTTTTGACACTGTGAAGAATGAAATCTTTATAAGGACATTCTCCATGTGGGGCCTCTCCTGGTTCATGATTGCTGATCCTATCACAGCCTCTAGGAGTGTAAACAGAGGTGAGGAGCTGGAAGCAATACTCCATTAAGAGCCTGCCAGAATCAGTAAACTTTCCTTCCCCTCTTCTTGGACCCCTGCCCAGATATTGCAACTCAATCTCTGCTCTGCTTCCATCACCAGCAGCTTCCTTTCTTTCCCAGTTGTCTCTTTTGACTTTAAAATCACACAGAAATGAGACAAAAGTTCACTCTTTTATTCTTGGCATTGTCAGCAGGAGCAGTAAGTTCCACAGCAGGGCACCAACCACAAAGCCCCTGGAGAGCAGTGGCCACAGGCTCTGCAAAGCCTGGCCTTGGCAAATCAGCTCAGCTTAAAGTGCTGGAGAAGTTACTGTCACCTTGTCATGGGTCAGTCCTTGGGGACCTCACCTGACATCGCGAGTCTGCCCTGGGGAAGTGACAACATTTCCCAGCACAAAATCATTTCCCAGCTCTGAAAACCTGATTGATGAGTGTTCTGGTCCAGTATCTCAATCCCCAAAGGCTTAGTCAGTCTCTGATGGTCTTGTCTCCAGCTGTGCTTGGCCAGAGCAAAGAGTTGAGGCAGAGTCTGCTCCACCTGAGATACTCTGGCTTCTCCACAGTCCACATCTCCAGGGTATTCCCTCCTTCTGGGGGGCTTTCATAAGGTTTTTTTCTAGATGAAGAAAGAGCAGGAAGGTTTGGCTCATGTTAAAGACCTGAAGAGAGTTTTACTGTGGGCTGCAAACAGCTTTTATCATCAGCGCAGTTTCCTGTGTTCTGGCACTCCAGCTATGGGAATGCTTGGGAATTTAGTGGGTCTTGCCTCACTCTCCCTTCTCTGAAGCTTTATTACCCTCAGCCCATCTTGCTTGTTACAGGCACCTAAAAAGCCTCCCCTGTGGTTATTTATATGAGAATCCCTGAGAAGGAACCATGCCCTCCTCCAGAAAAGGACACATCCAACTGCTTTTTCTGTTTGATTTAAAATATTTGGGGAGGAAGGGAAAGGGAGGACATCTGTCACAATCTCACTTCCAATCAGCAAAGTTAATGGAAAGATTCCTTCTGACTCTCCTGGGCTTTGGACAGGGCTCTGTACTGCAACATTAGCAAATAATGAAGTTCACATCTCATCAAATCCTCCTCAGGAAAATAATTCTAATAGATGTGGGTGGCCTTTTGCAGCTCTCTCCCCAAATCTGTCCCTGGTTTGTCAGCTGTGTCAACACCTCTATCTCCAGTGTTAAATCACTGCTGTGGAAAAGATTCCCTCTAAAAGAACCCCCACACAGGATGTTCCAGCCCAGGGCTCAGAACAGTCCCTTTGAAAAGCCACTGAGATAAATATTAAATCTCCAAGCCTTGGCTTTCCACCCAATGTCTCCCAGCTGCAGGAATCCATAAAATCACAGGATGTCCTGAACTGGAGGGACCCCCAAGGCTCATTCAGCCCAACTCCTGGCCCTGCACAGACACCCCAAGAGCCCCCCCTGTGCCCAGAGGATCATCCCAGCCCTCCTGGAGCTCTGGCAGCCTTGGGGCTGTGCCCACTGCCCTGGGGAGCCTGGGCAGTGCCCACCCACCCTGTGGGCAAAGAACCATCTGGTGCTGAGCTCCAACCTCCCCCTGCCCTGACACCACTCCAGCCATTCCCTGCCTCCTGGCCCTGGTCCCCCAGAGCAGAGCTCAGTCCCTGCCCCTCCTGAGGAAGGTGCAGAACCTGGTGAGTCTCCTCTCAGTCCAGAACAATCCAAGTGCCCTCAGCTGCTCCTTGTGTGGCCCTTCCAGACCCTTCCCCATGTCCATGTCCCTCCTTTGGACACTCTCTAACAACTTTAGGGCCTCTTTACATTGTGGCACCCAAAAGTGCCTCCAGAGCACGAGGTGAGGCCACACCAGCCCAGAGCAGAGGGGGACAATCCCCTCCTTTGTCCTGCATCCTTAATTTTCCATGTCTCCTCCTTGGATCCACAGCTTTTCCTACCAAGAAAGCCTCTCTCAGGGAGCTCCACGGGCTGGGAGCAGTTGTGCTGTTCCATGATTCTGTCACTCTGTGCTGTCCCCATCCTGCCTGGCAGAGGGACACAAATTCCCAGGGTACCAGAACCTGTCCTGCTCACACAGCCTGAACTCAACACTCATCCCATCCTCCCCACAGCAACCAGTGCCTTGTGGGAGGATCCCTGTGGAACTCTGGAAGGAATGAGCCTCTGTGATGGCTGTAGGATGCAAGGAGGGTGTGGAGATGTGTCCAGGCTGTGGGTTAAGTGCTGCAGGCTGGAGATCACACATGGTCACCGTGGCACCAGGGCCCACAGCTCAGCAGGACAAGTTTTTCTATTAAATCCTATTTAAATATTAATATATCCAGTGATCAGGCAGCAGGGAGGGGTTGATGTGCAGGCTACAGCCAGGTGGCTCCAACCACCTCCATCCACTGCTGCTTTGGAGTTGGTTGTGGATCTCAGACGTTCTCATCCCAGATTTCCAGGTTTTTCCCCGCCCTCATTCCATCCCTTCCATGCCTGGCACTGGCAGAGCACAGAGTTAGCCAGGTCCTCTCTGCTCTGAGGCTCCTCCTTGCAGAGCATCCAAGAGGCACAGGAATGACTCCAGAGGATTTGGGGTGTGAGGTGGCAGGAGGAGCTGAGCTGGAGGAGCTTTCCTGTCACACCTGCACTGCCGTCCTTTCTATTTTGGCCTCAGTCCTTCTGCTGTGACACAAGTCAGCACTAGGAGGTGGATTGGTGACTCCACTGACCTCTTCACTTGCCCAACACCATCCTGAGTGGGCTCATCCAGCACAGGATTCCCTGTGGGGTGTGAGCTGGTGGGAGGCAGAGCTGTGCTGAGGAGGAGCTGCTGTGGGGTGTCCTCGGGGCACACGGGGGGTTGTCAGCCCTGGGGGTGTCACTGCACGTCTGTGAGGTCACTTGGAAGCTCCCCCTGTCCTTCAGGGCACTGTGAGGAACCAGGACAATGAGGAGGCAGCACTGACAGTCCTGTCCTGGGCTCACAGTCAGACCGTTCCCATCTGAGCAGGACAGGAAGCTCTGGGCTGACAAAAACCACAACTGTGCTCTTTGTTTTGCTGGAGAGGGCAAGGAGATGCTCCCAGACTGAATCCTGCCAGGGCTGGGGGGCTGGTCTGGGCAGAGCTCCTGCCTGCAGGGCCAGGAAAGGCAGCAAAGCTTCCCTCAAAAATCTACAAATACAGCTGCAAATTCCCAAGCAGGGAACAGCCTCCTCTCCGAGTCACCCGGGCTTTGTTTGATGAGGTAAAGTCTAAACCAGAGACATACCTTGATTTTGGGGAGCATCGTGGGTTCTCTGACACAGCCCAGTGTGGGTTGGTTTATTTGAGCCTGGAGATTTGAGGAAATTCCACATTTCCCAACATTCAAAGTCTGAGCCCTTCAGTCCGTTGGTGTCCAAGACTTTCCCTATTTTCTCTTTACCCTCTGAAGGCAAGTTACACCCCAGTCTTAGCTGCTATCAGAGCTCTGCATTCATCAGTCCCAGGCAGCACAACTTCTGCTGGGTTGTGGGAATTTGTCAGCTGATGTGTGCAGAAATAACTGGGATTTCCTGCTAGGAAGGGAATTATTTCTTTGGTCTGGAGGTGGGAGTCAAACTGTCCCCCAGGGCCCCATGTTCTCAGGGGTGGAAGGCTGAGAACATCACCAAGATTTCTATTGAAACCTGTGTCCCACTGTCCTGTGGGAACCTCATTCCAACACCTTCTCCATAACTATTCCATCCGTAGCTTTATTTATTTATTTACTGCATTATTTATTGAATTTTTGAATCTGGGATAATGTTTTTTATATATTTGATCTTGTTCTGAGTTCTCAAGCTGAATTTCCCCTCCCACCTGGCACTTGCATCTTCCTCTCCTCCTTCCCTGAAGAACTCACAGCTTTTTATTTCCCAGAGTGTTCCTGCTGCAGTTCCCTGGTGCCCCTGCAGTGTCCAGAATTCAAGATCTGCTTTTTTTGAGCCAAAAATCCTGGAAAAACTTCTTCTTTCAGTCCCTCCTGACTCTACCCCATGATTTTCAGCCCTGGCAGACCTCTGATAGTGTTTAATCAAATTTTTCCTCCTTGGGGCCTTCATTTCACTGCTGCTTCCTCACGTGTTTTTGTGTCACCTCCTCTGTTTCTCTAAATATATTTTGGGTGGATGAGATGCAAAAAACCCAACATTTTGTGCAGGATGCCCAGAACCATCAGCTGGGATCTCCTGGGGTGAGCACCCCATGGCTGGAGAGCAAGGAAGGCAAATTCCTGAGGCTGGGAAAGGGATGGGCACCAGTGGAGCAGTGGGAGCTGAGGAAGGAGCCAGGAGATCAGGGGTTCTGCACCATAGATCTGGTTCCTCCTCTGCAGCAGAACCCAAAGTTCTTGAGGCGTTTTGTCCTCCCAAGTTGTGCTTCTGGAGTGTTCATGGCTTCAATGAACATTGGGAAGGTTCTCCCAGACCATCGAGTCCAACGTTCCACCCAAGAGCTGCTCTGCTGCTCCTGGACTTCAGTGGGACCCTGTGGCAGCTCTGGTTTCTCCTCAGAGCACAACTGGTGCTTTTTGAACTCCTGTTCTCCCCTTTCTGCTGGAATTCTGGGCACCCCCCCCACGTGTGTCCAGGTTCACTGGGACATCACTTCCTTAGGAGCTGACAGGCTCCAACTTCCCAGTCATTCCAGTGGGGATTCACTTCTGGCCCAGACAAGCCCCCAGCCTTGTTTGAAGCTGTTGTTTAAGCCTTGTTTTAAGGGTGAGCCCTGTGAGCACCAGTTTAACCCAGTGGAGCTGATGCAATATTTAGCTGGAAGATCATCCGTGTTTCACTGGCTGCTGATTCACATCCCTGGATTGATTTGGGATATTCTGGGCCACTTGGAATTAGGAAAACCCCCTCTGCCCTGCTCAGGAGGACGTCCAACCCAAAATCCAACCTGAGAAACTCAGGACAAGAAATTCCACTAAGGAGGTGGAGGCTGGCACAGCACCAACCCTCCTGAACCTCCTGGATTCCCACATCCCACCTCATCCTGAACTGGGTCTCCAGTGACACCCTGCTCTGGGACATGGTGTTCATGTGCATTAAAGACCAAAACCAACCTCAGTTGGGGCTTCAATCTATTTTTCTCCTCTTCCAGGAGTAAATCTATCCCATGGAATGTCTGGCTTTGAAAGGCTTGGGGATTTTTTTGCTTTTGCTCTTGGTTTTGTGTTGGTGAATTTTGTCATTTCCCTTATAACAGCTAAAGAAATAGATGCAAAAATTTTAAAGATTCCTTCCTGCTCTCAGGGTTGCAGAGACTTAAATCTGGAATTGCCCTCAATTTTTTGGACAAGCTGTTTGTGTCTCTCTCCCAGACAAGTGTTATCTGTGCTTCAGGAATCTTTGCTGAGATTCATCTAGAAAATCATCTGATGAAAAGAGATTTTACAACAGGAAAATGCTGTATTTTTCTTGTGTAATCTGATGTCTTGATCTGAAGGAAGGAAAATGTTGAGGCAGAGATTGCTAGAAAATGATGAAATATGGGATTTTAGGATGTGAGGGCACTCAGGGAATGTAAACCCCTGACATCACCTTTGCACTGTGGATGTCCATAGCAGAGGGGGACAGGAGAGTCCCATGTGCTGCTTCTTATCTGCCTAAACCTGAAAAAACAGGGGAGTTTTGTGTAAAATCTTATCAATGAAATGCTAAAATGAAACTGGACTCAATATTGAGTGAAGGGATTTGAAAGGGGAGCTGCTGAGTTACCCTGAGCTCAGCCCTGCAGAGAGTGGAAATGTTCAGCTTCAGGCTTGAAGGTGATGCTGGGGATGTGAAAGATGAGCTGGTGGAGTGTGAGAGATTGGAATAAAATGGAGCAGGAGAGCCAGGATGGCTTTGGGGAAAGAAGGACACGTTGTGAGTCTGCCAGAGCTCCGTGAAGGAGCAGCTGATGTGGGGATGGGAGTGATGCTGTCGAGGCTCTGCAGTCATTTTTCCTTGGAATTGTCAGTGAAGTCTTTCATCAAGTGCTTGAGAACAGCATGGGATGAGAGGAAAGGTCTTCTCAGGAATTAATAACACATTAAGTGACAGAGAGCGAGGGATGAGAACAAACAGTGGGGTTTTGCAGAGGATGAATGATTGGAATCCTGGAGGATCTGCTTTGGGACCTGCTCAGGGGGCTCTGACTGATCTAGAAAAGATGCACAGAGAGGTGCCAAAAGCTTGTATGATGTTGCACATAATAATGTGCAATTATTCTGAACTCTCAAATGTGGGACTGACAGCAGAGACTTCATTGTGTGAAGAGAATAACCCAGTGCAAAGCTTTCCAGTGTCAGTGACCAGCAAATTATCCCTTGGACTGGGAGCTGGTTGGGGATCCTGAACTCCTGCCTGGGGTTTTTTAGGTCTCAGAGCACCTATTTCATCTTTGTATTTAGTTGTTTGAAGTACGAAATCTTGGAGAAAACCTTTTCTGTGCTTACAATGTTTGGACTCTCTAAGTCTCTGATGGATCCCACCCTTCCAAGAATCCAGGACAGTGAGGTTTCCTCTAAAACCTCTGGATGCTGAGGCTGCTGGTCAGGTCCATTGAGACACTGAGGGCATCTCTGTGGGAGCACTGTGCTCCTGCAAGCCTGAGGAACAGGGAATCTTTGGAGATGTGTGTTGGAGCCTGCCCAGAGCACCCAAAAGGGCCTTGGATCACATCCCTGTCCCCACCATGGGCCCTCAGAGCAGCCAACTCTGCAGATCCTCAGGGAAGCAGCTCCTGCCTCCAGGACACGTTGCTCTCCTTGACCTATTTGCTTGTTACCTCCACTAATGTGATTTTGATGAAGGAATTTTCCTAAGTAATTACTATGGAATTAGCAATTGAGCCAAATAGAGAGTGGTCCAAAAAGAAAGGTGAGTGCCAGGGAGGGAGAGCAAATTCCAGCACCACGGGGAAGGTGGATACAGCTTTGTCCAGAGAATTCCAACACCACAGGGTAGGATGGACACAGAGTTGTCCAGAAAATTCCAGCACCAGGCACAGATGGGCTTTGTCCAGAGAATTTCAACACCAAGGGTAGATGGACACAGCTTTGTCCAGAAATTTCTGGCACCAGGAGCAGATGGACACAGCTCTGTCCAGAGAATTCCAACACCAGGGGAAGATGGGTTTTGTCCAGTAAATTCCAGCACCACAAGGCAGATGTACCCAGCTTTGTCCAGAGAATTCCAACACCAGGGGAAGATGGACACAGCTCTGTCCTGCCCTCTGGGGCACAGGCTCCTCCATGTCCTGTACAGCTCCCTGTGTTGTTTCTCCTGCTCATCCCGATGCTGCCCTGGAATTAGGGAGAGTTTCTCACACCAGCTGCAGATTCATGGATTAAACCCACTCTCATTTCCAGTTGCTTGTTAAAACTAAAAGCCCTGCTGAGCTCTTGTTTTGAGCAGCAGGAGAGAAAGATATTACAGCCCTTCCAGGGAACAGGCTAAATCCAAGGAGCTGCTGCAGTGGTGGAAGTTGCACATTCCTGGCTGGATGACAAGGGACAGACTCACAGGTGTCACAGCCCTGCCAGCACACCCTGTGTGCCCAGGGCACAGAGCCTGCCCAGGGCTGCTAAGGCAGCCCCACTTCACCAGCATCCCTCCATATGTGGCTTTGGAATGGTTTGACTGAGCCATCCCAGAATTTCTTGGGAAGAGTTTGGTACCAAGGAACTCTGACAGGACACAACCAAAATCTTGGGCAGATCTGCCCCAGGACTTGAAAACAGCATCAGAGTGGCTCAGAGTAGGGTTATGTGGGATATTGGGAAGGAATTCTTGGCTGGGAGGGTGGGGAGGCCCTGGCACAGGGTGCCCAGAGAAGCTGTGGCTGCCCCATCCCTGGAAGTGTCCAAGGCCAGGTTGGAGCCACCTGGGATAGTGGAAGGTGTTAGGGTTGGAACTGGATGAGCTTTGGGGTCCCTTCCAACACAAACCATTCTGTGATTCCATGATTCAATGACTCAGCCAAAGAAAATTTTCTCACAGTTAAAATACCTTCCAAAGGGGCCAAGGCTGAGCTCACTTTCACTCCAGAGAGGCAGAAGAATAATGGTGTCACCTTTAAGATCAAAGCCACTGGTTAAATCCTTCTTTCTGGGAGTAACTACCTGGAAAACCAAGCCAACATTCCCTGTGTGCCTCAGCCCTCAGCAGCTTTCTCATGCAGCTCTGGGGGAGAGCTGCCAAACTGAGAGGGACTCATGCCAAGGCTTGGGCAGTGAAAATATAAATATCCCTGTGGTTAATTTTGGGTGCCATAATCCATCAGTGGCTGTCTTGTGCAATTTAGCTCCCGGGCACCTCCTGACAGCCTGGGCACTAAAGCATCCCATGGTAATGGCAAACAGGGACGTGCTGGGGCATTTTATTCCAACTCCACAATCAGCTGAAGAAAAGGGTGGTAGGACCATGTGGGGGGTCCAGCAGGTGCAGCTGGTGACACAAATCCCCTGGAGCTGTCACTGCTGGGGCACCTCAGGTGCCAAGAGTGACCAGGACAGTGCAGGAGGAGCTGCTGGGAACAGGGGTCTGGAAAAGGGTCATGGGTTCACACAATGGCTTGGGTAGGAAGTGCCTTAAAGATCAAGTTTCACTCAGGGACACCTTCCACTATCCCAGGCTGATCCAACCTGGCCTTGGACACTTCCAGGGATGGGGCAGCCACAGCTTCTCTGGGCACCCTGTGCCAGGGCCTCCCCCTCTCACAGGGAAGAGCTTCTTCACAATATCCCACCCAAATCTACTCTTCTTCATCTTAAAGCCATTCCCCCTTGTCCTGTCCCTCCATCCCTTGTCCCAAGTCCCTCTGCAGCTCCTGGAGCCCCTTTAGGCTCTGGAAGGGGCTTTAAGGTCTCCCTGGATCCTTCACTTCTCCAGGTGAACACCCCCAGCTCTCCCAGCCTGGCTCCAGAGCAGAGGGACTCCAGCCCTTGGAGCATCTCCTTGGCCTCCTCTGGACTCATTCCAACAGCTCCATGTCTTTCTTGTAGTGAGGCCCCAGCCCTGGAGCAGCTCTGCAGGTGGGGTCTCACCTGAGGGGGCACAGGGGCAGAATCCCCTCCTTTGGGGTCAGTCCTGGCAAACCCTGCAGAAGGTTCATTAAACCCACAGCGGGTGGTGATTGAACCCCTCTCACTTTGGGCTCACACAGGGCACACTGGCACTGGAAGGCTCAGCACCTCAGCTCTTTGTGTCCCAGCAGGGCCCTCCCAGGATTTAAATTCGTTTAAATACCTTTAAATACCTTTAAATACCCCTGAAGTGCCAGACTCTCCAGTTATACACAATATTCAGTATTTCAGTAGAACACACTGCTCTGTCAGTTCTCTGCAGCCTCTTCACTCAGCACCAGAATAAATTAAAACACCTCCAGGAAGCTCCCCCAGTCCTTCTCAGGAGCCTTTTAACTTACACTTGTTTTCCTCCTTCTTATTCACTACAATTTGAATTATAGTATCACTGAAGGTCAAGCTTTTAGGCCTGGCTGTAGATCTTTGATGCCTCTGTTCCTGCTCAGCCATTTCCAGCCCTGGATCACAACCTGCCACCTCCAAACCTGGTTGGAGCAACTAATACTGAGCATTAAATGCATATGAGGCATTGGTGCTACATCCATCCTGCCTACCTGGAGTTGTCCAGAGTGTCCCAGCTCTCCACTGGGATCCAAATTCCACATTCTCATTAAAATACACGACAGGCCTGGCAGCAAGTGAGTGAAACACCTCCCACATTTGTGGAGGGGGGGATTCCTTAGGGATCTCTGCCTCGGGATTCTGGTAGGATTCCCATTGCTGGGAAGTATCTTGGCTGCTGGAACCTGCACACTGTGTGTCCTGCAGGGCTCTGCAAACATCAGCTGAAGGATGGAGCTGTTTTCAAGGCTCAGCTGCAGAGCATTCCAAGTCCAGGAATTCAGGGAAGCTTGAAAATATAATCACTAAAGGAACCTCTGATAATCATGAAGGACCAGCATGTCCTGTTATCCCAAAGCCATTTGTAAAGCAGTGACTTTCCCTCCAGAAAAACCCTCCCTTGCTTTTAAAATCTTATTTTTTTCCCAAGTACTTCATGATGGAGAGAATGGACATCCATAATTATAGGGAAACTGAGCCAGGAGGAGGTATGGAACACTCCCTAAAGTCAAATAGCCATCAAGGGGTCAGGCCAGAGACAGAATCTTGAGTCCTGGATCTCTGTGTTCTGGGAGACACAGTTCAGGAGCAGCAGAACTATTGTTCCATATGGATTATTGCAAATGCTGAAAACACAGCTCAGGGCAACTCCCTCCAAGCAAGAGCTTGTCTTCTGGTCCCTGTGAACCTTCTCCCAGCCCTGCTGGAGGAAAGAGTGAGGGGTGTTGTGGAGAGGCCCTTGTTGGACTCACAGTTTCGGAGATGGTGGCAGGAGGCTCCTGAAGCTCCACCATCCCCCAGATGGGTCCATTGGGAATGTGCAACTCTGCTGAGCTGGAAACAAGGTTTGTTCCAGCTGCTGATCAGGACAAAGAAGGTGGAAGATGCAAAAAGGATTCCCAGAAGGTCCCCAAAGGTAATGAGTGGGTGATGAGATCCCAAATGATTGTGAGTATCTGAGCATGATGTCCCCTCTCAGAGTGATTTAACAAAGGATCCAGACTTCAGCACTTTATAAACTTCAAGGCACCATCTACATCTTTAGGCACATGAAGTACTTCCCTGTCTTTCCCAATGTCAGCAGGATTTGCTCCTTAAGTCCTGGCTTTTCTCTTTTAATTTGGGCTCAGTTTGAGATGTGAGTTTTTGAAGTTGTCGTTCCCAACTTCTTTCCTTCTAAATGAAAGCAGAGACCATAAATGACTATGTTGGAGTGTGTGAAACAGAACAACTTGCATCCTTAGAGTGTGAATTCCATACACCCATTTATTTACTTATAATTATAAACAGAGCACTTCATAAATATTTATAAGGAGGCTCCCAAAGCCCAGCTGAGAAAATAAGTATTATCACCATTTACCAGTTCTCAGTCTGAAGCACAAGCAGGGAAATGACTTGTCCAACAAAGCCCAGCAGGCTGACATCACAATCAGAGTGGCTCTTCCAGGGCTCACCCTCAAAGTAAAGAAGTTTTCCCTCATGTTCAGGTGGAACCTCCCGTGTGTCAGTTTGTGCCCATTGCCCCCTGTCCTGTCCCTGGACTCAGCCTGGTCCATCCCTGGAGGTGTTTGCACCCATGGATGAGATCCCTCTCCGAGGGCTCTTCCCAGGTGGAACAACCCCAGTTCCCTCAGCAGAGAGACCCTCCAGTCCCCTCAGCATCTCCACAGCCCCCACTGGACCCTCTCCAGTGGTTCCATGTCCTTCTGGAAGTGAGGAGCCCAGACCTGGACACAGCATGTGCCTCACCAGGGCAGGATCACCTCCCTCACTCCTCTGGCCACACTTTTCCTCACGTGCATCCCAGGATCCCACTGGCCTCTTGGTTCCCAGGACACACAGCTGGACAGAACAGCCTGTTCTCCACCAGGATCCCCAGATCCTGCTCCCCAGACCTGCCTGTGCTGGGGCAGGGGGTTATTCCTCCTCAGGGGCAGGACCCTGCAGGATTTCCCCCTGGTGAATCCATGTTGACATTCCTGATTATATTTTTAACTCCACAAAAAACTTAGAGTTGACAGCCAGGATGAGTTTCTCCATCACCTTCCCAGGGATGCAGTTTCCTGTGTCCTTCTTTGTGTCCTTTTTGAAGGCTGGAGTGACACTGGCAGCCTTTCCCATTGTGACACAGGCACCTTTCCCATTCTCCAGGACCTTCCAAAGATGTGCAGAGTAGTTTAGCAACCACATCTCCCATCTCCCTCAGCACTTGTGGGCACATCCCACCCAGGCCCATGGATTTGGGGGTGTCAAGTTTGCCTAAATTCTCTCTAACCTGATCATCCTTGACCAGGGGAAAGTCTTCTTTCTCCAGGTTTTGGGAATCACAACCAAGTCCAGGCTTTCAGCTTTCCTTCCATCACAGCCATCCCTGCTGTGTCCCCTTCTATCCCATCCCTGTGTTTGTCTGAGCCTCTCCCACCATCTCACCTGGGTAAACAGTCAAACACTCTTTATAGCACTGACTTTAAACTTCCCCCTTGTAGGAAAAGTCTGGAGCATCCTGGGTTTGATGGGAAATCAGCATGGGGGGCATTTCAGTTCTGGTTATTCTGGACAGCTGAGAAAAGTCACATGAGTAAAGTCTTGGCACAACTGGCACAACTGGAATGTCCATGGGAATTGGACCATCATTTCAGCTTCCCAGAAAGGGTGGTGAGGCCTTGGCAGGGGCTGCCCAGGGAGGGTTGCAGTGCCCATCCCTGGGGGGTCCAAGGAAGGACTGGATGTGACACTCAGTGCTCTGGGCTGGGACAAGGTGGGGATGGGGCACAGGGTGGACTCCATGGGCTGGGAGGGCTTTTCCATCGTCAGTGGTTCTGGGATTCTGGGATTCCATCTCCAGAAGTTCTCACATCCAAGAACCTTTTGGAAGCCAAATTCAGAGCTCTAAGTCTGAACAGATCCTGGGGACTCCTGCGGAGTGGAGGGAATTAGGGACCCTTGGATATGGTTTCATCTGAGCTTCCTCCTCCTCCAAATGAAGATGTTAATTTCTTTTCCACTGAATGTAGAAAGGAGTGGCCAGGTGAAAACTTAAATGCCTTGAGGGCAAACTTAGGGCAAAGGGATGCCTTCTGCACCAGTCTGAAGCTTATTTATCTGAAGGGAATAGAGTGGGAAGTTTAATTGTCCAACTTGGAGGGTTTTCCTGCTCCCCTCTGTGTCAGGCACCCCAAGGCACTGCAGAACTCATCCAAGAGGATGAAAAACTGCTTTTGTTCCACCTTTCCAGGAGCTAAACCGTGCCCTGGAGGAATCCCAGCTTCTTGCCATCCAGCTATTCCTGTTTAATTCAACCTGAACCTTGTCTCCAGCTCAGAACCCCCAGTTTACCTCTGGTGCTCAGAGGTTCTGGTGCTCCCTGAGCCCAAACAGCCCAGGGACAGGCAGGGGTTTGGGGAATGAAGAGAGTTTTCCCTCTCAAAGCACAGCAGGATGTTCCAGGAGAACTTTCCAGCTGGCACAACTGGAGTTTCTAAAGGCAAATTCATTTTACCAGAGCAGTTCACATCTGTCAGGATATGGGTCCATTTGGAAGGGACATCGTTTTCCTGCTGTCCTTGAGGGCTGGATCTTCAGCTGGTCAGAGCTTTCCCCACTGGAGTCCCCTCAGAGCTGGGACAGATCTCTCATGACATCAGAGTGAAGAGGCAAGACCTTGGCAAGGTGTTATAATTTGCCCTTCCTTGATGCCTGGGGTGAACATCACATCAGAAATCCAAGGAAATTCATGATTTGGGGGTTAATCAATGGTTTGTCCCACCTGCAGATCAATAGTGCAGGATGTGGGACCATAAAGTTTCCTTTTCAGCAACCTCATGTATTTAATAATGAATTCTTCCAAATGAAAAAGACAATGTTCTTGCTCAAAACAAGTTGTGACTTCGACAAGCTCTCACCTAAAAATAAGATAAAAATAACAGAAATCCAGAATGAAGTGTTTGATTGGTCTGTGAGATTCTTTTATTTTCTTTCTAATCATCAGTAGCTTCATAGAATCATAGAATATCCTGAGCTGGATCCACAAGGATCATCCAGTCCAACTCTGGGTGTCTCAGGGCACCCCAACAATCCCAACACATCCCTGAGAGTCTTGCCCACTTCATTTTTGTGCCATTTCAGCCCCAGTTTCCAGCCAGCTTTGCATGAGATCCCCAAAGCTGGAATTAATGTCTGTTCCTTTTTCCTTGTGGGAAAAAGTCAAATCTCAGCAGCTGAATGTCACTTAAAGCCCAAACAGAAACAGAACCTTATTCTCCACATAGCTGGTGTTTTATTTTGCTCACTCTGCCCTTCTCTGGGCACAGGGGGTGTTGGCCTGGGCTGGCACAGTTCCTTGCACTTGGATTTATCCTTGTCCCTGGTCCTGGTTTTGCAGGAATGTGGTGTCCCCAGCCAGGCTGTGTCACTGCAGACTCCTTCCCTTCTGCTTTGGGAGTCCAAGCCCCACTCCAGCCAGCCCTAAAATGGGAGGAATTGCATTGGGATGAAGGTTGTGTGAGCACAAAAGAACCACGGGGTACCAAAAATAAAAGCCATGAGGACAAGACAGGACATCTCACCATAAACCACCTGAGAAATCTTTGTTTTCTTCCTAAAACATCCCAGAACACTAAAAAAATATTCCCCAAACCACACTGGGTTCTAAATTTCTTCCTCTTCCAAAGCCAATTCTCTAAATACACCTTCATGCACCTTTTTCCAAAGCAGCAGAGGCCAAGCCCAGCACATTTCTGGGCTCCTGGGGCACAGGAGCTCGTTGTGGGTCATTAACATCAGCCCTGTCAGAGCTGGGACAGAATTGTCATGTTCAGGAGGTCAACAGCCACAAAAGTGGAAACCCAGCATAAGAAACAAGCAAACAGCAAAGCACAACTGGGAAGCAGCAAAATAAATGTCTGTCTCAGACCAGACAGTGTAATGTGCCATCAGCCATCACCCCCAAATCTGGCTGCTTTAATTAGTGTGGGATCTCTTTCATTTCTGAATCCACTCAGTGTTTTTTCTCCTCAGAATTCCCAATTTGCCACCTTGACCCCTTTTTTCCCCTCCCTCCCTGGAGAGCAAGTTCATTACATTGAACTTTTATGCACACAGCTAAAATCTTTTCAAATCCAAACCTCAAACTAGTACAAGCTGTGGGGTGAAATCAGAGGCCATTCCCATCCCATGGAAAAGCCACTGAACTCCACTTTGGCTGCAGGGTGAGGACCAGCACAGGGTGTATTTTGCTGGCAGCAAACTGGTGCCCAGTGCTGTCACACTGGGACTGAGACCCAGCTGTGTCAAAAGAATTCACAAGGTTGTGTTTCTTTTATTTCTGGTTTCTTGTTGTCATATTCACATGGAAGCAGCACATTAAGGTCAGGAAGAATTCACTGGTGCCACCNGGGCCATGTCCAGCCTCTCCCCCACCAGCATTCCCAAATCCTCCTCCCAGGGCTGCTCCCAATCCATTCCTACCCAGCCTGTGTTTGTGCTTGGAATTATCCCAAATCCACACGCAGGATGTTGCACTTGGCCTTGTTGAACTTCCCGAGGTTCTCACAGGCCACCTCCCCAGCCTGTCCAGGTGACATTCCAAGCTGGAATGTCCAAGCTGGACTGGGCAGCAGCCAGAACTCCCAATCCAAGGTGCCCGGTGTCTGTGAGCACTTCCAGAGCCTTGGTGCTTCAGGAAGCAGGATAACCCCGGGCACCCCCTGCCACAGAGGCTGTCTGGGAGCAGCAGACAGGGACAGTGGGGGACTTGGGGGGCACCTCAATATTCGTGGCTGGTTTTGCAGCAACTTCTAATCCTCCTCTCCCAGAAATCCGGGATCATTCCCTGCCAGCTCTCCTGGACATGTGGTTGTGCTTAATTAGCTCAGCAGGTGGGGCTGCCTTGGCCTCTCTCTTGGCTGTGGGATGAAGTTTGTGTGGGAACATCTCCCTGTGCCCAGCCCTGTCTGCTTGGCAGCTCAGGAGAAGGGTGGCAGCTCTTCCCACGCTGGATCAGAGTGTCTGCAGCACCACAGAGCTCCTGAGGGCTCGTGGGAGCCCAGAGGGATCATTTATGAGTCAGTCAAAGGCTGTTCTGGGAGCCAGGCCTGTGTTTTGTGGTAGGATGGGCTCTGAGTGGCCCCCCAGCTCCTCATCACACCACCCTTGTCAGTGACAGTCAGAGCCACCAGTGGTTGCTGCAGAACTGGGGATGTTCTGCTCTGGATCCTGGACCAGCAGGAAGTCCTTTATCTTTTCCAGTGCCCCAAGGTGCTCTGTAGCACCAGGACTCCTCAGGCAGCTCCTGACAATGATCATGGAGCAGGGCAGGGACAGGATGCTCCACCACCGCACCAAAGTGTGTTCTCATGAGCTTCCCTGTCACTGTCCCCGGAGCTGGTGCCTCCTTTGGCACCAGAGCAAGAGCTGGGAGCAGGGCCAGCTTCTGCTCTGCCTGCCCTCAGCCCTGGCTGCTGAATTCCCATGTGAGGAGGTGTTATTTCCTAAGCAGAACAAGGTTTGTGGTTTGGGATGTGACAGGTGCTTTAAGCAGCTTGTTTAGGGCAAAATGCACACACAGTTTCCTTCCATTTCCTGTCATTTTAGGACTTGGTGGATGGTGATGTTGCAGCAGGAATGCACAGCCCAGACCCTCATCTCCAGGAGATCCCTGTGCAGGCAGCCCTTCCCACATCCCTGAAGTGCCTTCACAAGAGGATCCTGCCAGTCTGGGAGCAGAGACATTCCTTGTCACCTCCTGTCCTTCCCAGTTGCCTGTCCTGGCTCAGGGATGCTGCAGCCCTCTGCTGATGGGGAACAATCCTTTTGGGTGCCTCTGGCTTTCCAGAGGATCCCAGGGACCTCTCATCCATCATTTCAGAGCCCAGCTCCATGTAGGATGTGCTGACACATGATCCTGAACATCTGTGCTGTTCCAGCAGCTCCAAATGCAGGATGTGTCTGGAAAGGTGTGTGCTCTGTGCTTTACACAGCCTGGCACTCCCACTCTCCTTGAATCCCTTCACTTGTGTGGCTCTGAGCACTTTCCAGGAGTCCAACCATATTTTCTTTGTCTTATTTGTCCCAGTTCTTCCTCTCCCCCTCTCTTCCTCACTTTGCAAACTCTTTCCTTAGCCCCCCTTTTGTGCAATTCCACTGCTTTTCCCTGAATAGGAGTTGTTCCTCTCCCATGGAGTAGAGATTTGCCTGGCTGTGGTGACCAGACTGGTGGAATTTTGCAGAATTCCTGATGAACTTTGGCCCCACTCCTGAATCCCCTCCATGTTCAGCATCTTTAGCTCAGCTCTCCCACTGAAAACTGGGATATGGGGCCTCCCAGCTGCACTGAGCTATTCCTGGCAGGGATGAGGATGAAGCCTCTGAGTTCAGCTCCTTGGGGGCTCCTTCCCTTGCAGCCTGTTGTCCCTGTTATGGAAGCACAGCTCCCAGGGGGATCAGAGAGCAGCAGAACCCAGATCTGCCATCAAGGCCAGGGGTGAGGTGCAGACCTCACTTCACTGGGATGTATCTGAGACAGATGTGAACAGCTCTGGTAAAACACATCTGACCCTGCAAAGGCACTCACACAGCAAGGAATGTTCACCTCTAACCTTAAAGTCTCTCTTGGAGACAATCACTCCTTAGTATTCCAGGAAAAATCAGGCTCTACCCTCCCCTCTGCTTGTACCCTTGGAGTATGTGAGGTGTGATCAGCCTTCCCTGTGCCCTTAATCACTCTCTCCAACCTATATAATTAAATTCCATCAGGTATTGCAGCTAATTTTTGAGGAGCTCCCGAAGAACAAAAGCCAGTTCAGTGGCAGGTGAAGAAAACAAATTAATTAGAAGGGGAATTTTAGGTTCTCTCTAAATGAGATCAGCAAATCTCCAGCACAAGAAGTGTGGCTTGGCTGGCTGGGATGCTCCTCACAGCCTGAGCAGGGTTGTGCATCCCTGGGAATGGGATTAGGTTGGGAACAGCCCCTGTTAAAAGGCACTCCAGGGTGTCATTTCAAAGCATGACCCAGGAATTGGTGGCTTTGTGTCCCTCATTAACAACAGCAGGAGTTGTTGTGCCATTGGATTGTGTCCCTGGGCTTTGGGAATGGCTCCCTGTCACATTCCTGCACATCCAACCCCAGTAAAAGTGGATGTTACTCCAGTGTAGAGCTCTGCACAGCCCTATTTACCAACATTCCCCCAAGCCATAGGGATCTTCAGGAATAAACACTGGAATCATCATTTAAACCCACAAGTCTCCTTTTATAAGCATTAAACAGGTCAACAGACGACCCCAGTGCAACTCCCAGCTGCCTCTGGAATCTGCAGTGTTGGGAATTGTCAGCACAGCCCCCTGTGCTCTTGGGATGAGTGTGCAGGTTGTGCTGGGAAATATGGAAAAGCACTCCATGCTCAGAGCTGGGGGAATTCCAGGCTCCTGATCCAGCATGGAGTGCAGGGCCGAGCAGGGGAAACAAAAAGCCACCAGGGATAATGATGAGCTTGGAAAGGGAAGGTTGGGATGGAGACAAACTGCTGAAACATTCCTAAATTCAGGACAAAGAAGAGGTTTTAAAAACAAAACCAGCCTCGTGTATCCTGTCCTCGCTTACAGAACCCTAGAATCCATGGAATGGTTTGGCTTGGAAGGGACCTTAAAGATCATCCAGTTCCACCCCTGCCATGGGCAGGGACACCTCCCACTCTCCCAGGTTGCTTCAACCTGGCCTTGGACACTTCCAGGGATGGGGCAGCCACAGCTTCTCTGGGCACCCTGTGCCAGGGCCTCCCCACCCTGACAGGGAACAATTTCTTCCCAATATCCCATCTAGATCTACCCTCCTTCAACTTAAAGCCATTCCCCGTGTCCTGTCATTCCATCCCTTGTCCAAAGTCCCTCTCCAGCTCTTCAGGAGCCCCTTCTTCTGGAGGCTCTGGAAGGGGCTCCTGGCAGAAATATCTGGTTGTAAATGCCCCTGTAACTCTCCCAAACCCTCAGTCCTTCCCATTCCAAATGCTGGAAGGATTTGCACTGGGAAACCCTGGATGAGTTGCTGAATGCTGGAGCCATGGCTGGATCTGTGTCCTGGTGGCCCCATGGTGTCCATGCAGCATTCCTGGTGATGGGAGCACAGCAGGGAGGACAAGGGCCAGCAGTGAGGACATTAATAGACAGGTCACTGCTCATGATTCCTGGACTGACCCCTCTGCTCACTCAGCTTCTGCCATAAAGGAAAAAAAGCAGCACCAGAAGAATTTCATGGCAAAACCACGTTAGACCAGGAATCTGCAGGAACTCACTGACCTTCTTCACAGAATCCCAGGATGTGCTGAGGTGGGAGGGACCCCCAAGGCTCATGAAGTCCAACCCTCAGCCCTGCACAGCCCCATCCCCAAGAGTCCCCCCTGTGCCCAGAGGATCATCCCAGCCCTCCTGGAGCTCTGGCAGCCTTGGGGCTGTGCCCACTGCCCTGGGGAGCTGCTGTGTGTAATTTAAGTAATTTAACTTTGCCACTCTCCTTTTCATCCAGGCTATTCTCTACAGCTTTGGGTGGTTGCAGGTAGAAAGGATCCAGGACAGACAGAGCTGATCCGTGTGTGATTGAGAGAGGAGCAGATTGAGGGTCGTTCTCACACCAGTGAGGACAGTTTGATACCAGTGTATAAATCAGATCTGGGGGGTGAGGACAGGATGGGGCTTAGAGAGCAGAGTAGGGGAGTTTTCATGCCTGTTCATCCTGGCACTGCAGGCAGGGACAGTCACAGCCTGCTGGGAATGCTCAGCACAGCAACAAAGAGGTCCTGGAGCCACTTTCCTTCTCCCACACCTGGGAAGAGTGAAGTGCTTCACCAACCCCCTGCTCAGCCACTCTGTGTCCCCTCATCAATTCTCCTTCTTCCCATGTCCAATAAGGTTCTTTAATAAGTTATGTTCTATTGTACCTTCCAAATGAAACTTTCTTCCACCTTAACCAGAAAAAAACCCAAATGTTAACAAAAAAAATCTCATTTTTTATTGGCAAAGCTGTGTTTTTATGTCCTCTGCCTTCCTGCTCTGAGTGACAGGATCAGTCCCTTCAGAAGGTGACTAAGTCTGAGGCATCCACACAATTCTCTCCTTTCATCCAGAGATTTTCTGAGCTCATGTGCTTTAAGGACTCAGCTCTTCAGAGTTAACTGAGGCAGCAGCAGGTACATTCCTTTTTACTCTCTCAGCCAGAGGGAAAAATCAGTTGTCATCATCCTTCTGTCCTGAAAGCCATTGCACAAGGTGCATGTTCACCTGGTATTTCTAAAAAATTCTCTTTATTGAGGAGTAACTTCATCAGCCAAATGCATTTGGGGGATGGATCCGAAGTTTCGCTGCTTCTTTATTCCAGAATATTATTGTGAATGCAGAAATGCTAAACAATTCTGCAATTAATATGTTCATATGGAATTAAAAGTGCTGGTTTAAAGGCAGTTAAGTTGCAGGCAAACCTGGCTTGGCTTAGTTATCCCAAGAAATGTTATGAGTTGGAAATTAAGGGCTGAACTTGCACAAGTCCACACAGCACAAAATCCCAACACACGACTAAAGGCTCCTGCAGTTTGATCCCAGGATCTTTCCTACTCTCTGGAGACTTTCCAGAGTAATTTTAGAGCAATATCTTCACCTCCTCCACAGCACTGGGTTTCTCCAGTGTGGAGGTTCTTGCCAGAAGTCCCTGAGCAGCAGCTGTGGCAGAGCAGTGACTCCATGTGTAAATCCAATCCCAGAGCACTGGGAGAGCTCTCCACACTTCCCTGCAGTTCCTTTTCCATGGAGGGGATGGCTGCTGTTCCCATGGGAAGGTTGGGAAAGTGTGGTTCAGGCAGGAGGGGCTGAAGGAAATACAGCAAACAGGAGAGGCCTGGGAGTGGCTGGAAGTGCCCACTGGAATGTCTGGGCTGAAATGAGGGAAAACATCCCATCATTGTCCAGCTCTGTCCTGTTTGTCCCCTGGCCTTGAGAAAAAGCAAAACCATCTAGAGAAGGAATGTGAAAATCACATTCTAGGAATAATGAGATAATAATTAGATTAAGATGATGATAATGATGATGATAATAATAGCAACAATACCAATACAATTACAACAACAATGATGATGATAATAACAACAATAATAATAATACAATTAGAACAGCAATGATGATGATGACCATGATGATGAAGATGATGATGATGATGAAGCAGGAGAAGGAGCATCAGCCCCAGGGCAGAACAGGTCCCTGAATCAGGAGGACACTTAAGCACAGGCTCTTCTGGGAGCTCCTGCTTCTTCAGCACTGCAGGAGCTGCCATCAATCCTCCACTATTCCTGATTCCCACCTGAATTGCAGCACCTGGAAGCTGTCCTTGGGAAGCTGGGATTCATCCCTTTCCCTTCCCACAGTGAATGGTCTGAGCCGTGGCTGCCTCACGTCCCCTGAGGTCCCTGGAGGTCCCTGAGGTCCCCGGGGCTCTGTGGCTGCTCTGCCACTGCTGTTGTCACCTCAGCTCGAGGCACAACAGGAGGAGGTTTTTGAAGCTGTGAATTCTTAATGTCTCAGACATTGAGGGGCTGGAGCGTGTCCAGGGAAGGGAAGGGAGCTGGGAAGGGGCTGGAGCCCCAGGAGCAGCTGAGGGAGCTGGGGGGGCTCAGCCTGGAGAAAAGGAGGCTCAGGGGGCACCTGGAATTCTCTGCAATCCCTGCCAGGAGGGGAGAGCCGGGGGGGGTCGGGCTCTGCTCCCAGGGAACAAGGGACAGGGGGAGAGGGAACGGCCTCAGGCTGGGCCAGGGGAGGGGCAGGGTGGACATCAGCAGGAATTTCTTCATGGAAAGGGTCAGGGATTGGCAGGGGCTGCCCAGGGAGGTTTGAGTGCCCATCCCTGGGGTGTCCAAGGAAGGACTGGATGTGACACTCAGTGCTCTGGGCTGGGGACAAAGTGGGGATGGGGCACAGGGTGGACTCTGTGATCTCGGAGGGCTTTTCCAACCTCAGGGATCCTGGGATTCTGGGATTGCTTTGTCCAGCAACAGGGCAAGAGTCCTCTCTGGAGAGGACTAAACTTGTCCCAGCAAGTGGAACTTTTAGCTCTGACAGCAGGAAATACACCTTGTGAGTGAGGACATTGTACCCTGTGCTGTGCCACCTCAGCAATGAGGGGTGTTAGGAGCAAAGAGCAAAGCAGGAGCAAGAGGAGAATCCAGCTTGCCAGAAAATCCAACAGTGCTGCAGGAAAAACAGCCAAGATGTTCAAGAGATAATTAATTAATATGGTTTCTCTAAATGTGTCAACCAAAAGACTTTCTGTGCATCTAAGCTGGCATTTTCTCTGCCTGGAAACTTTTTAATTTCTTCCTTACTGATGTGGGAATTAGTGCTGGGAGAAGGGAAGCAGATTTATGACCACACTTCAGGGACACAGCTCTCCAAATCCCCCCTTGCCAAGGGGAGCTCACCTCGTGGTGGAGCTGGGAGGGGGTTATTTCATGTTTGAATGCTCTGATGTAGACACAGCAAACAGTTCCTACACCCTCGTGCTCATGGTTCCAAGGAACACAGGGAGGCACAGTTGTGCTGCCCTTGGAATGGAGCTGTAGAACTGATTTATTCCCCTGCTCTCTGGAGTTGTGCT
>WEIV01004654.1:5621-18914 GCA_013390005.1 Calyptomena viridis | reverse complement strand
TGGATGGATGGATGGATGGATGGATGGATGGATGGATGGATGGATGGATGGATGGAAGGATGGAGGGATGGAGCTTTGTCACCCCTGGATGTGACAAAGGCTTAGCACAGGGGAGAAGGAGATAAAGAAAGAAGGAACAGTTGTTTTGGAAGAGGGGAAGCTCTGGGCAGGTTGTCACATTCATCCCTCTCTCCAATTCCCTGACAGGAAGGTGGAGCTGGGGGGGAGGTTGGGCTCTGCTTCCAGAGGGACAGGATGAGAGGAAACAGCCTCAAGTTGGGCCAGGGGGGGTTTACATTGGATATTAGGGAAAAAATTTTCCTGGAAAAAGTTGTCAAGCCCTGGCACGGGCTGCCCAGGGCAGTGATGGAGTCCCCATTCCTGGAAGTGCTCAAAAAACATGTGGATGTGGCACTTGGGGACATGGTTAGTGGTGACCATGGTGGTGCTGGGTGATGGTTGGACTTGGTGACCTTAGCGGGCTTTTCCAACCTTAATGATTCTGGGATTATTGGGACAGGGAACTCATTTCTCCTCAGCCCACCAGTGTGATTTAAGCCACAGAATATCCACAGGACACGGAAAAATCTGTTATTCTCTGCACTGACTTGGGCTGCATGTTCCTGTCTGGCTGGGCAATGCTGACACCCCTCTCCAGGCACCACTGACCTCCTCTCAGTCCTTTTTTTCCTGTCCATTTGCAGTTCAGGACAGACAGCAATGCCAGAAACTTGGTATTTAACCAGGAAAAACTCACAGTGGTGCTGCCCTTACTGTGTCTTTACTCTGCTGAGTGTGAGAGGTGCCAGCTGGCTCTGGTGTCTGGGTTGTCTTAGGGAAAATGGTGATATTGCAATGACATCCCTGATCCATGGAACCTCTGTTATCCTCACCCCACACTGTGGTAAGACCCCAAGATTCCTGATCTTGGCTACAAACACTTCCTTCAGTCATGTAGCCTAATTCCCAACTCCTGCTATTTGACTTTTCTCACTGTGGGATGGTTGGTGTGCTGCCCTGGGCCCAAAAATTCCTTGATTTGGACCTGGAATGTGCCTCCCTTTGCACTCAAAGATATTTGAGTGGCAGGTCAGACAGAGTGATGCAGAATCACTCCAGCTCCTAAAGAACCACTCCAGCTCTTTTATGTGTGAAACAGCTCCAGAAGAATCTCTCCAGCTCTGTTATGTGTAAAACTGCTCCTAAAGAACCACTCCAGCTCTGTTGTGTGTAAAACAACTCCTAGAAAATCACCCCAGCTCTGTTACATGTAATACAGCTCCAGAAGAATCATCTGTTATGTGTAAAACTGCTCTTAAAGAATCTCTCCAGCTCTGTTACAAATAAAAGAGCTCCAGAATAATTAGTCCAGCTCTGTTATATGTAAAACAGCTCCAAAATAATCCCTCCAGCTCTGTAATGTCTAAAACAGCTCCAGGAGGATCACCCCAGCTCTGTAATGTATAAAACAGCTCCAGAAAAATCACCCCAGCTCTGTTATGTATAAAACAGCTCCAGAAGAATCACCCCAGCTCTGTTATGTATAAAACAGCTCCTGGGGAACCACTCCAGCAAAACTGAGCAGCATCAGACACAGGGAGGTTGTGGATCATCCCCTCACCCTAAAAAATATAGAGATTTTTTCCTTTTCCCACTGAGATCTGTCTGAGAATAATGTTTGGCTGAGGAGTTTGGATTTAGGGACTTCTCTGAGTCCAGGTTTGTTTTTTTTTTTCCCAAGGAAATTTGTGGCAAGGATGAGGTCACATCATGTGTGTCTTACAAAAGTCTGTCCATGCCAGCCCCTGTCTGCCCTTCTCAGGGTGATGTAATCTGTGCTCAGCAATAACATTTCCAAGAGGTGGATAACAGCATTTTAGTTCAGCTCTAATAATTCTGTTAAATCAGAGCTGGGGCTGTAATTGCTGTTTGGGACTGAGGTTGTTCCATATGTGTGTTATGCAGGATGTTATTGTAATGAAATGTTACAGAGCTGAATGCCCTGAAGAATTTGCCTTTATTGTGCCCTCACAAGTAAAGGAGAGGAGGAAAAGGAGGTAAAATTCATCTTGTTTTCATTTCTGCTGGAAATCTGAAGTTGTATAAGTGTCCATTTTTCTTTCCTTTAGTAACACCCAGCTTTGCTCAAGTCCTGCTTGTTTCTTTTAAAGGCAGAGGCTGTGAGTGTGAGCTGAGTCCAAGGAATACAGGATACGAGTGTGAGCCACAACAGGGAGCAGAAGTGCAGGAAAAGCCTCTTCCAGTGAAGAAGCAGCACTTTACATTTGATCACAATCATGAGAAACACACCTTTAGAGATGCAAAATCTCTCCAGAAATAGTGTATTAACGCACAGCCTGTGCCCAGCCCTGAGCTCAGGCACGGGGGGGATGATTTGCTTTGGAAGTCAAGGGTTGGGAGATTCCATGAGCATCAGTTCTGGCCCCGAGCAGGGAGTTCCATTCCCAGATTCCCAAGGTGTGCAGGCAGTGGATCCTCTGCACACAAGGACAGGGAGGTGTGTGGAGGGGACAGAGCTGTTCCACTGCCTGAGCAGCCCTGGGAGGAGGATTTGGGAATGCTGGTGGGGGAGAGGCTGGACATGGCCCATCCAAAACCCCCCCGTGCCCTGGGCTGATCCCCAAGNCATCCCTGGAAGTGTCCAAGGCCAGGTTGGAGCCACCTGGGATAGTGGGAGGTGTCCCTGCCCATGGCAGGAGTGGAATGGGAGCATCTTTAAGGTCCTTCCAAGCCAAACCATTCTGGGATTCTATGAAAAATCCATGTGGTCTGATCAAAATGAAACTCACTCCATTTCCACACGTTTTTAAGGAATTAGGAAATTTTTAGCTCTCTCACCACAGGGCTGAGGGTAACTCTGACCTTCAGCCTATAAAAATGAATATCTTGGATAATTCCTAAGGGCTGCTCCCCAGCCCATGGAACAGGAACCTCCACCAGCTCAGCTCAGCTTGTGACTGATCCCCTTTTGTCAGAGCTGACCCCTCTCCAGCAGCTCCAGAAGGATTCCCAGCACCTTGGTGAGGGCTCAGAGCTGGAGGCACAAAGGAAGAAAACAATGGATTAAAAACCAGTTTTCTGGTCTGGCACAGCCCTGTCTGTGTTCCCAGTGCTCTCCCAGCTCTGCTGGGCACGTGGATTTGGGGAAGGTCCGAGGGAGCTTCACTCCCAGTGGGAAACACCCCAGTCCAGAAGTGATTGTGGCAAAATGTTGGAATAACAACATCTGGACTTGACCCACCTACAGCCCCCAAAGCACTTCTGGCATTAAAATCCCTGTACCAGCATTTTGTAAAGCAAAGGGAATGGTCACAAGTGAGCAGGAATGAAAAAGGACAAACAGCAAAGAGAACATCCTGGAATATATCTATAAAAAAGGAAAAGTCCTGCTGCTTGAAGTCTGCAAATTCAAGTTTCTCCTGGGAAATCCCACCTCCTGTTCAAATGCTAATGGCTTGTTATCCCAGGGATGTTTTAATTTAACTACAATGTACCATAAGCAGGGGCAGAGCAAATGGTTCAGGGAGCAAATGGCTGATGAACAATCTTCAATCTGCCAGTAAATGTTTGCTTTTTTTATATACTTCCCCTTCTTGATCCCTGTTTTAAACAGATTTTCCAAAGGGACCTTTAAAAGACAGCTGGTTTCAGCTGGAGGTAATAGCACATATTTGTGTGTTTCTTTTATCCTTGTTTAAAATAGGGAATTTATGGCACCTCTGGAGTGTCAGTCACCAGAGTGGCTGGTCCTGAGAGCACAGAAATGGAGGGTAAATGAACAAAAATTGCCTTATTGGAAAGAAAAAATGCAGCACATTTTAGAAAAGTGATAGAGAAAAATGAAATCCAATTGGGCATTGCAGCTACAAACCATCTCATGGAGCAAAAAGAAATTCCAGGGACTCGGAGCCAAAGGTCTGCCACCCTTTTCCAGGAATGCAGCAGCCAGAGCTGGCAAGAGCAAGGTGGGACAGTGAGAGAAAGAGCCCGTGATCTTTCCATGGAATTAGAAAACCCTTGTTTCTCGTTTTCTCAGCCACTTTCTGGGTGGGTGCCTCCACATTTGAAGGTTTTTGCTCCCACCTTGCACTGCTACAAGTGTAAGAAGAAAACTGTCCTGCTGCTCACACTCCCAAACCTGTATAAACACTTTATTTGTGTTTTGTGAAGTTTACAGGGAGCACTTGGCTGACCCTGAGCAGGAAAAATCCGTGTGGGAAGGGAGTGGGCTGGTTTTTCTATTAGATGGGAATAAACATTTGTCAGAAGTCTCAGCACCTCCTGCCTGCCATATGTGAGGCTCCTCCAGGGATCTTCAGCACATTCCTGGGATGGCAGAGCCTGTGCCAGGCTCTCCTGGCCAGGCAGCTCCTGGGGAGGGGGTTTGGAGGCAGAACAGTGGGATTCAGGTGAGACCCCACCTGCAGAGCTGCCTCCAGAGCTGGAATTCCAGCACAGGGAGGACAGGGAGCTGCTGGAGAGAGTCCAGAGGAGGCCCCAGGATGCTCAGAGGGATGGAGCAGCTCTGCTGGGAGGGAAGGCTGGGAGAGCTGGGATTGTTCAGCCGGGAGAGGAGAAGCTTCAGGGTGACCTGATTGTGGCCTTGCAGGGTCTGAAGGGGCTCCAAGAAAGATGGAGAGAGACCATTTCCAAGGGCCTGGAGAGACAGGACAAGGGGGAAGGGCTTCAAACTGCCAGAGGACCGGGATAGATGGGATATTGGGGAGGAATTCTTCCCTGTGAGAGGGGGAGGCCCTGGCACAGGGTGCCCAGAGAAGCTGTGGCTGCCCCATCCCTGGAAGTGTCCAAGGCCAGGTTGGAGCCACCTGGGATAGTGGGAGGGGTCCCTGCCCAAGGCAGGGGGGGGACTGGATAATCTGTAAGATCCCTTCCAATGCAAACCATTCCATGGTTCTATGACATCTGGGGGCCTGGGGCAGGGGTGGAAGTGTTGCTCTCAGATTATCCCTGTGGATTCCAATGGGAGGAGCAGTGCCAAGGAAATCCAGCACTGAGGGTGTCCAGCTGAAAGGGAAAGAGGAAAACTTCTCAGACTGAGGAGCTTCCAAAGTCTCTGTTCCTAAAACTTTCCAAGGTGTTGCCAGAGAGCCTGAAAATGGGTGAGAACAAAGAGCATTTTGTCTCAATCTCTGCAAAACAGGGCTGTGAAATCCATGAAAGGCCCCAGGCAGAACATGGCCCAGGATATTCCCACCTGGATCCCTGGTGCCCACTTGGCCCTGCCCAGCACCAGCTCTGAACCATCAGCTGGGCTGGACCAACAGCCACCACGGCTGCAAGTACTGATGTTTGGGCAGAAACATGGAAAAGTGGAGATTTAACTGGGATGGAGCTGCATTCCCAACCCCTGAGGCCTCCTCCCCTCCCTCCCCCTGCACCTTTCTTATCTCTTCCTCTTTCTAAAATAAAAGGAGTAGAAAAATTAACAACATGAAAAAGGGAGGAGATGATAAAGAGTATCTGGAAAATTATCTGTGTCCTCATTTCAGAGCTCTGCGTGGTAACAGGGAGGCAGAAGGCTTTTTTCTTTATTAATGCATTGAAATATTAAAAGGCTGGGTGTCTCTCAAACCTGCTCTGTTGTCAGGGACTGAAAAAGCTCCAAGAAAGTCTTTTGGACTTGGGAAACTATCCAGGGATGCCATTCATGGACCAGAGCTAATCCAAGCCCAAAGACAAAGTTTGCTGTCCCACTGTTCATGGGATGTGGGTCCAGTCTGGAGTGACTTTGGCTGAGACAGAACCTCTGCCAACAGGAATCCTGCCAGGGATCTGGGAAGGTTCAAAGCCAAATATCTTCTGAATTCCTTCAGCTCCTTAGTCCTGAAGGTCTGAAGAGACCAAACCTCAATCTGAGCCAGTCTGAGCCGATTTCCCAAAGATTGGGGTGTTTGACTTGGCACATGAATGATTCCCTTCTAAAATTCTGTTTATTCCTTGACAATTCTCAAAATGGGCAGTTGTTCTCCATAAATCTTGGGCAGTTGTTCTCCATAAATCTTGGGCAGTTGTTCTCCATAAATCTTTGCCAACTGGGGTTGTGTGTTCTGGGAGACCCTCTGGTTGTTATTAATAATCTAACACATGGTTATTATGATATTTATATAGAGGGTGGCAGCAGGGCTGTGTAACATATTCCTATATATCCACACATAGACACTGAATAAAGCTGATTTTGTTTTCTTTTCCCTGGCAGGTCACTATGGAAAGGATATTTATCGAAGTGGAGCCCCAGATCTCCATAATTTCATCTCCTCCGGGTTTGTCACGTTAGGAAGAGGACACACGAAGGGTACAGTGGAAACCATTTTTTGCTAAATAGAAAGATTGTTTGAAATAAAAAGCTCTAACTCAGCTGGGTTCAGAGTGCCCTGAGATAACAGTATTGGCCTGCAGTCCATGGGTTTAGTCCAGGAAATATTGCTGCAGGTAAAATACTGTGCTCTGGCACAACCTCTGGAATCCTTGCAAGGGAGGTGGTGGGGAGTGTAGGCTCAGCCAGATCCCAGATCCCAGATTCCTCTCTGCCTTTGCAGTTGGACTGTTAATACAGCTTTGTGTTTTCCTGGGTGCATGGTTGCAAATCCCATTGTGTGCTGTACTCCCAAAGGGAAGGCAAGGAATGTCCAGGTCAGGCAGTGACCACTCCCAGAGTGTCTTTCTGGAGTCCTTTTGTTTGATTTCTGAGCTTTTTGGTTGTCTTTTCGGGGAGGGGGGGTATGATGAATATTTTCTACAATTCTTTCTTTTTAGGTCCTGAAACCTATCTTTTCTGTGTTCATATAATCTGTGATATAATGTACAAACGGGAAAACACAAAAATATACATATACTGCTCTGTGTATGTTCTGTGTCCATGTACTGTATATAAAATATCTATGTTGAGAGACAGCTGTAGCTCTCCAAGACAAGTAACCACCCACCCAGGAGTTGTGGGGACACTAAAGCTGTGGGATGTGACCCAGCTGGTCACCACAACCCGGGCTCAATGTCCTGTTTGGTGAGTTTTTTAGTGTCCAGCGAGATGTGTTTGGAGCCTCTTTCTGTCCCCCCTCCCCTGCCCGAGTCCCCCTGGCAGTGCCACTGGCACTGGGCTGTGCCACTGGGAGTGCATGTGCCAGTCCCTGTGTGGTTTTGTGTCCTCCTGACTCTGAGACTGTTGTACCTTTCTCTAGACACAATGTATGTGGAGATTCCTCTCTAGACCAATGTACTGTATGTGGAGCTGTGTCCTCGTGCTCTCCTGGTTGAATGCACCTCTGTTGTTCCTGTGGATGACCATGCCTCACAAATGATTAAAAGACCTTTTATTTTTGACATTTCCTGCACTTTTTCCAAGCCTCCACGAGTGTTCATCCACAGCAGTGTTGGTCCTGTAGAACTGTCAGACAAGAAACAAATATATGTATATTGTCTGTGTATGTCTGTGTGTGCTTAAATAAAGTTTAAGGCTGAGGCAGCACCCGTGGGACTTGTAAATCCACTACCCTGCAATTCCAGTCTGGGGGGAAAAGGGGGGCAGGGAAAAGGCTCAGGTGGGCTGGGAACTGCACTGGTGCAAGGAGGGATCCGTGGAGGGCGTTTCACACAAGGGCTCCCCTTCTCCTGCCCATCCCAAAGGAGTTTTCCAGCTGGGTCGTGTCACATCAGGAGCATATTTAGGCTGAGGTAGCAATTGTCTCCCAAGGGATGGTCCTGATAACCTTCCTCAAGCACATGGATAACCCCCAGCAGGGCCTTTTTATCTCAGATATCCGAATTATCTCCCCGCAGTTTTCTTCCAATATGGTTTTCCCAGATAAGAACAAAACCTGCTTTAACTGAACAGTCTCAGGGGTTCTGTTCTCCTTGGATGGGCCAGTGGTTTTCACACCTTTTCCACTGGAAGCCCCACAGACACATTCCTGTCCCTGGGAAGGTGGGAGAGTGGGAAGTGGGAGTCCAGACTGTTTATCCACCACCTCTTCCAACAGCCACCAGCCAGGGTGGGGCTTTCCAAAGTGGGTAAAGGCTTTGATTTTCTGAAAAATCAAACTATATCTTGGCTGTTTATGGGCAAAACAGAATGGAACGACCTCAGAACTGACTTTTCAGTTACCTGTAAATTCACATTTTATTTAAACAGCAAAATTAACATGATAATGTTAATTTCTAATCTCTTAATGGCAGATTTACACACCCACTGGTGCAAGTGGTGAACATCACAGGTACTGCAGGCAAACTGCCTGCTTTGCTTGTGCAAAGGTGTAGCTTTGGCTTTATGTGTGCTGTATTTAATTGTCTATTTGTGCTGTGAAATCAGGGGCTTTGGGGGTAACAAATGACTTGGAGGGGGGTCTGTTGTTAGGATTGATATTGTTTGATTATTTCTGGAAATATTAAGTGACAAATTTCCTTAATGATCAGTTTGAAGTGGCAACCCAGTACCTGTGCAGGAGAAGTGAGGGCTTCAGAAGAGGCTTTAGCTGAGCAACTTCCTGCTCAGGTTTTGTCTTATTTCAGTTCCAGTCCATGTCTTAAAATCCCCACTTCAGGTGCCATCAGCCAAAAAACCCCACCCTGCCTTGTTGTGCCTCCACCGTGGAGGAGGGCTCTGCTTTTAGACTGAACAAAGGCACTGAAGTTTATCTCAGTATTTCTTTGCACTGGGAGACACATTTTTGGTGTTTTCTCAACTGTCTTCTGTGCTATGGCAGAACTCCAAGTGCTGAGTAATATTTAAGAGCTAATCTATTTTGGGCAGAAGACAAAGATGTGAGACATGCCAAACTACCATGGAGACCAAATCAGCAAATCCACATGTCTGATATCCACAGGCTCCTGTAGGATTGTGATTTATGGTTCTTAGATGACATTCCACTGGGCAATGCATCACTGCCTGGCATTTAAAGGCTATAAAGTCATTACACAGGGTGTTCTTCAAGACTTTGCTGTCAGTCTGTCACGATGATCTAGGGATGAATCCCAACTCTTTAGGCCATAAAAGTCCCCCTGGTGAGACACATGGCAGGACAAACCTCATCTAACACTGGTTGGATGTTGGATGTTTTATTTTGAGGTAGGAACCTTCAATTCCATGTAGGAATTGGGAGACACCAGCACCCCAAAATGAGTGTTCACTGGGTGACACGAGGCACCTCTTCCCCTTTGTAGGAAGAGGGGAGTCTTGGGGGGCTTTTAGCCCTCAGGAGGAGGCAGATGATCCCATTTCCCTATTTGTGTAGGAGCAGCTTCTTCTGCTCCCAGTGCCGTGGGAATTGCTGTGGGGTCAGTGCTCTGGTGACACGAGCAGGAGCACAGGAGTCACATCCCTCTGTGCTCTAACCTGATTTAAAACCAGCTGCTTCCACCTATTCCAAGCACCTGGAAGCTCCCAGGTGTCCCAGGCTGAGCTGGCCTGTGCTCCCAGTGGTGCCAGGGCTCCTCAGAGCTCTGCCCAGTGCCCCAGGCTGGACTTGGCTGAACAACGTGGAGCAAACACCCAACCACAGTGAGGGAATGAGGCTTGAACAGCATTAAATTCACTTCAGATTGTTTATTTCACATCATGATGGCTGAGTTTTCAGGTAAAAATGTGATTTTTATTGGTTGTGGTTTTGATTTTTTTTTACTATCAGTCTCAGACCTTGAAAATGGTTTCCAAATGGAATTGGGCTCCTCGTGTTTCACCAGTGTGGGACAGCAGCAGGGATTCTGTAGAGCAGATAATCCCAGCTCATCACTGAACAGCTCCTTTGTTTTCCTGGTAACTCTGCAACAGTGTTAGAAATGGGGAGGTTATTTTCTAGGAAAAGCCTGATTTCCCAGCTGAGCTGAGTGCAAGGGGTCAGGGAACAGTGAGGCAGGAGGGACCTGGGGGTTTAGACTCTGCTGCTTTGGGGTCATCCCATAGGGAAAGCCAGAACTTTTCCTACAACCTGCTAGTTCCTTGTAGGTTTATGCCAGATCCTTGAGGAGCTGCAGAGGTAGAGCTGCAAAATTGGGAAGCTGGTGTGGAAAACAAGGAGAATCAAGTGCCCTCAGTGTCCTCAGTGTCCTCAGTGTCCTCAGCCTGTCCAGTAACACTTCCAGAAATGGAACCTCTCGCTCTTCCAGGCTCTTCCCAGAGTCACTTGGTGAGTGCTCTGAGTCAGGGCATTGCAGAGGCTCTTTTCTTGGAGGATCCCGCTCCGATTTGCCCTGAGGATGTTCTCCTGCAGTGCCAGGAGGCAGGGAAGAGAAATAACTGAGCCTGTGCCCAGGTGGAGGGCAGGACAGTGTGCTCAGCTCTGCAGGGTGGGCACTGGGAAAACAGTGCTGGGCACAGCAGCCCTGGTGACTGAGCAACCAAAGCTCCCACATCGCAGTTTATCCTGTGATATTGTGGGCAGATAAGGCAGATTTACAGCCCCAGTGGGGGATTTGCCAATGCTGGGCCAATGTTCTCACTGTTGTACCTCATGCAGTGGCACGGTGGCTCAGGGCACGTTTTTGGTGGCACAGCTGAGCAGCCTGGGCTGGGTTTGGTTGGGCACGTGTGCCTGGTGTGTGGGAACGTGGCACAGCTCCTTCAGCACCTTACAGGCAGTAGGTATCACCCCTCACACACAGCATCACCCTTTGGCACCTCCTGGAAAACATCCCACTTCTTATTCCTGTGCCTATTCCAAAGGAGCAAATCGTTCCTGATCTAATCCCACCTTGGAAAAGAACCACCTTCCTCTCCCAGCCCCTGTGCATGGGGACAGACAGACCCTGTAATTCCTGGTGGGGAACTCCTGGTTCAAGGTTTGGAACAGCAGCATTTGGGAGAGGGGACAAGGCAGTGAGGGCACAAGAGGTGGGAGGCAGCAGCTGAGTCTCAGGGCTTTTCCCCTTTCCTTGTGTGTCCGTGGGCTCTGAGGGAGCCACTTCTCGTGGGTGGCAGTGGGGCTTCACCCAAAGTTTATCAGAGAAGCTCCTGGTGAGTCATGAGGTGCAGAAGGGACCCTCTGGCTTCCTAAACTCCTTCTCTGTCAGTGGTGTCAGGACAACTTTGTCCTGCAGGGTTAGAGATGGAAAACTGGGAGTATTCCTATAAAATTAATTATTATGACAAATGATCAGACAAAGGATCTTAATCAGAATTATTTACTATTATTATAGCTATTATTTATTATTACACAGCAATAAATACGGTAGGTCAAATTACTAATATAGGATAGGATAGTGCACTTTATCAAAGTAATTATATTAAAACAATTCTATTAAAGCCAGCAAAATAAGAAATAATCATTAAGTAGAGATTGATGTAACTCACCCAGACCAAGGCTTGTGGGCAGATCTTTCTCTTGACCTCAAGGAGTGACTTTGAAATGTGTCCCCTCTCAAGGGAGGAATCTCCACACACCCCAAGAAGGGTTATATGAGAGGACCCTGGTGAAAGTGGTTGGAGTTTTTAATGTAAAGTGATTTAGTATAAAGTGATTGACTCCAATCACGTCTCCAGGTCAGTTTAGCAGCTTCTCTGCCAAATCTCTGCCTCACTACCAGGAGGTTGATTTGGGCTTGATGTGCCAGGCTGGTTTTAGCACCACTTGGCCCCCTCTGAGCCCTCCATTGCCAGCCTGCAAAATAAGGCAGAGTTTGAGTGCTTTGCCCACATTCCAAGGGCAGGTTATCCTGTTACAGCACTGACACCTTGGCCAACCTTCAGCTCCCCACTGCAGCCTCCTGGAGGGCCAGATCCCATGGGAAATGGGGTGTGGTGTCACAGGGTCCCTCAGGCTCATTGCAACACCTTCATGTGACAGTTCAAAGTTTGGGTTGGTACAGAACAAAACCTCCTCCAAGGACAGTTGGAGCTGGTGTTGGAGCAGTTGGAGCAGTTGGAGTTGGAGTTGTGGTGCTGGTGACCCCAGGGCTGTAGGGTTGATCCCTCCACGGGCCATTCACTTCAGAGTTGGGCTTTTGATGATCCCTGCGGGTCCTTCCCACACAGAATGTTCTGGAATCCCGTGACACACATGAAAGAAGCTCCACTTAGCACTGAGATTTCCTGTGCTGCTTCAGTGTCTGCAGCTGAGGGGGGCTCACCCCACTCTCCCTTTCTCCTCTGGAAGCTCCAGTTTTCCCAGCACCACAACAGCTGCTCCCACTGGAAGGCGATGCCTTCCCTCTGTTTGGAGAGAGGGAACCTGGAACAAGTGACTCATGGCTGAGCTGTGCTCGCCCAGCCTTGCTAAGGTGCTGTTTGGGTGACTCCCAGAACAGCCTGGCAGTGCCACAGGGCTGTGGGACATCCTGGGGCAGCAGCAGGAGCAGCTCATTCCCTCCTGAGCTGGTTTGATCTCCCCATCCCTTGTGTTCTCCCATTTGCACTCCCTTCCCTGGTTTTTCTCAGGCTGGTGAGTGGCTGTGACAGGCTGTGTTTTCTAAGTGACAGGTCTGTATGCAAACTAATCTTCCTGCAGACACCTCAGGGGATTTATAACATCCAGGGCTGCAGGCTCTGCACATGGACTGGAGCAGGGTCAGGACTCAGGGTGACACCAGTGCCTCCCCTTACCCCCCCTGCTGCTCTGGGACACCCCAAACTAAGCCCCTTTTAAAGCAGCACCTCAGGAACCAGCAGTTCTGGTTCACTGGCAGGTAACTGTGATTCAGACATGAATGGGAAGGAAGAGATTTATTAATTTAACCACCATTAGCAGTTTGAGGGATTGGATTCCTCCCTCCAACACTGCCCTGGCTCCCTGCTGCCAGGGCTTGTTCCCTGTTGCTTGACTTGCAGCCTTGTGTTCCAGTTTCTTTCCCAAAGTGCTGGTTCATACCTTTAATTTGTTATTTTGGGGTCTTCTGTTACATTTGTCACAACCAGCCTCAGCCCAACTCAGCTACAAAACACGCAGTGAATCAGCTCCAGGATGGAATTTACTGCCTGCCCCCATCATTAGTAATCCAAGCTTGCAGGAGACTCATTAATACAAGGAAAGAGAGAACTTTAAGGGTCATTTTTTTCATACGTTCATCTGTAACTTACCACAAATAGATATGCAAAAATTGAGGGTTAGGTGAGGTGTATGGAGTCCTTTTCTCATTAAACACTTGTTAGACACCCTGTCAACGGAGAGGTGTTGAGCCCCATTGCTGCATCCCAATGAATCATTTGATGTTCCTCCTGGATGACATCTGATGGATCTGATGGGGTGTGTGCTAAAGATCACTTGCATTCTGATTCCACATTAATTTCAACTATTGCATATTCTGACACTTAATTGTATTGACTTGAAA
>WEIV01004653.1:28048-78723 GCA_013390005.1 Calyptomena viridis | reverse complement strand
GAATAGTGTGGACAGAGAGTTGACATAGAAGCATTTTATCATGAGAAGGTGAAAAAGGAGAACCTGTAAACATTGAATTTAGTGATACAGTCTTCCAGTCAGACAGAGAAAACATATTATTAAATATTTAAGAATAAATTAAGAAAATATAATTATTAAATGAACATACAAAATAGGGGAAATTTCAGACAAACACAAACTGAAGGCAATTGCCTTGGTGTAAAACTGACCAGAGAAGGAAGAAAAGAACGCAATACAAATTACTTCAATAATAAACACATTTATTTTTACTTCTTTTGACCCTATGTTTGTTTAAGCCCACACAGTGAGTAGCTCACTATGAAAACATGAGAGTCAGGTTAAAATACCCACAGGTGTTTTACCAGTGTCAGGTATTAACACTTTCACATTCACACTCCAGGAATAAACTTCTATTCTAAAAGCTAAATAGTGTTGTAATCACATGTGCTTCCCAAGTTTGGTGATGATACTTGAAGCAGCACATAAAAAATACCCGATGCAGTGGATACTCGTATATCTCTCATTGGTTTTTAGGACATGATCAGAGGCAGCAAAGGCATTCTGCCAAAGTAATGCCTCTGCTTCCAAAGCTGAAGTAATTTCAAGATATACAGTGGTAGAAAGGATCACTTATTACTTGGACTTTTCTGATACACACTCCTGAGAACTAGACTGGGATCTGAGATCCTAGAAGAGAAAGGCGGTAGATGATGTATACACCTTCCTCTTCAAAAAAGGCATCAAAAAGGAAATTTTTAAAACAAAAAGAATAAAAGGACTTTCAGAACTGATTGAAACTGTAGAAAACTGGAGAAAAGTAGTGGCAGTCAATAAAAGCTTGATTTTTATCAGACAAACCAATTTCCCACTGAAAGGGTTCATCTGAAAGCATTCACCTTCTACTTAATTCAAGTGTATTAGAGGTACGTATACCCACACAAACACTTTCTCAGGGACACTGTGACTGAAACACAAAAATTTCTTCTAAGGGTCCTCAGGGTATGAATTTTGCTGTGCCCTAGCTGGCAGAAGCCCATATGCTCCACACAGCCCTTGGGTTACCCTTAGCAAGGGCTCTCTGAGAGCAAGATCTGGCATCACGTTTGGCCATGAAAAGAAAAAAAAGACACCATTTGGATCCATTCTCCATTTTCCTTGTGTATCTGCATAGTTTCACACAAAGTTGTCTTTGATTTCAGATTTTCTCAATGCCTTTTAATGTTGATGTAGGAAAATAGTTGTGACAGTGAAATAGTGACATAATCATAGGGGGATTGAGTGGAACTTTTGCAAGAGATGGTGAGGAGATAGGCTGACTTAAGGATTTCTCTTTTTGTTTAAGAGACCTTTGACTCTGGGAGACTTAAACTTGGATTTCTCTCCCTCTCCAGCCTTGCAGAGCTGTTAACTCCCTGAAAAAAAGAACTTTTTCACAGACAACCTTGGAGCCCCCATGACAGGGGGCCAACCAAGCTGTTAAGAAGGCTTGGAGAAGAAAAAGTTTTGCATTCCTTCGTGCCTGGTGTACACATTATTAAGTTTAGCATTCTCTTCTCTTGCAATAATATTCTGAGCATATTTAAATACATTGTAGACAATGTGAAAAGATGTGAATTGATTTTTTTAATTGAAATACTTAAAACAAAAATAGGTTATATTCTGAAGATAAACCACATATTTCACAAATTTGAAAAACCAGAGCCCAGGCTGTGCATGATCCAAGTCCAGAGGATATGCTGTGGCACAGGGAAAAGTGATGGAGGAGCATGGTCTGGCCTAGGGAGCATGTGAATTAGGGGCACTGGGGATGGTGGTGGGGATGAAGACAGTATCTGTAGCTTCAAGATGTGACTAGGAGAGTGGACATGGTGCCAAAGAGTGTAGGTGTCTGCAAACATGAAAGTGTGGTTCTTCATCACAGAAGGACGACACATTCCTGATTAGTAATGTAGGTTCAAAAGTCTGTGAGAAGCACCAGTATGCAATATATCCCAAATTTAAGTCCAGGAATAAATGATATTTACATACTATCAGCATTGTGTCCCTCAGGTGAGAAGCCTCCCTATAGTCACTGAGTACTACCAGTTACCACAAATAGTAGCAACTTAGTAGGCATTTTTCAGGTTTGCTTTATTTCACAGTCAAGACCAAAGACAGAAAGAAATCAAGTCTAGTGAAAATGCATCCGTAAGTTTCAGCGCAGCTCCACAGAGCTACACAACTCCTCCATACCACCTTTCTCAAAAAACTGCAATCAAGAGGAGTAAGAAACTCCTAGGATTTCCCTTGGGCAATGAACACCTCTCCACTCTTGCCATGTTCCAGATTGTTTAAAGTCTGAAGACATTTGACAGGCTGACAAAGACATGTCTGTCCACCCAGGAGAAGGCCCTAGAAAGACCCCACTGTGGCCTTCCAGCACTTAAAGGGGGCTTATAAAAAAATGGAGAGCAACTTTTTATAATGGTAGTGATAGGAGAAGGGGGAATGGCTTTAAACTGAAGGAGGGTAGCTATCAGGAAGAAATTATTTGCTATGAGGGCGGTGAGGCACTGGAACAATTTGCCCAGAGAAGTTGTGGATGTCCCATCTCCAGTGGTGTTCAAGCCAAGCTGGATGAAACTCAGAGCAACCTGATCTAGTGGAAAGTGTCCCAGCCCGTAACGGGGGGGCTGGAGCTATATGATCTTTGTGGTTCCTTCCAACCCTGGCCACTCTATGACTGTGATTCAGGTCTTTCCATAGCAACTAACTGAGGACTTTCCAGGACTTCCGGCAGCACTTGCAGCAGGGAAGTCAGAGAGAATGCATGGGCCAGGGAAAGGCCTGTGGTGGGCCTTACTTTCCACAGTGGACTGGGGGATGGAACTAGCAGAAACACCAGTGACAGACAAAGAAAAGGTAAACTCACCTGTTCCAAAAGTGACTGGATACTGTGGGCCATTCCTCTAAAGAGAGTAGGACATGTCCACCAGGTCAGGCAAAGATTCTCTTCACTCTGGTGCTGAATGGACACCCTAGGGCAGGCAGCCGGTCTTGTCGCCCTGACACAGCATTCAAAGGAGGCACGAGAGTGGCAAGGGCCATGTATGGGTACACTGCTGTCTTTGAACACAATATTGTCTGCCCTGGGTAATCAGCCTCTCTGCATGCCCCACCGTGAGCATGGAGGGACACACCCATGGGATAGGCACTTTCCCTGTGGCCTGGTGAACCAGGATAGGGGAAGTAATGTAGTGTGGGCATGGCAGCCCCCATGGATGTGCAGAGCTGCTTCAGGGGCTGTGCTGCTCCTGGCCACCTCAAGACACTCCTCAGACAGAATGTGTGTCCGCCCGTAGTTGTTTGAAAGCTTTAACACAGCCAGACTTATGTGGATTCAGGTAGCAAAAAGCTCTTTTCCTGATGAAAGTGCACTATCTGGCCAAATTTTGTGTTTCTGCTACAAAGCTTGAAAATGATAGCTCTCTTTAAAGGATTGTTAGATATTACTCTCTCATAGAAGCTTTTCTTAAGAATAAATTTATTGGCTTAGTAAATTTTTTGAAACAATAAACCTCCGTCAGTTTAACTATTCTCCATACACTAAAGTTCCATCATATTAAGGTTCTGCAAAGAGAGAAGCAACAAAAACGGGGGGTATCCACAGGAGGTGTTGGGCAAGCAGCTCTGCTGTTCCTGACTGTAGCTTTGCAGTTCTTGCTTTTCACCTGTCTGCAGTGATACTATGTATAGGGGGACCCTGTTCTCTTCAGCTCTGAGAAACACTGGTGTTTCTTGCCTCCTTCATTTTCCTTTTGAATTGTGTGGATGGCTTGAGAACATTCACAGCTAGTCCTAACATTGGGTTTGCCTGATACTGATCACAGAGGTGGTAGCAGACAGGAGAGCTGGAGCCATGCATGAAGTGCTGACAAGAAAGTCTTGAGAATGCTTCAGTAGTCTGCCAGTGGCAATGTTTTTTTGCACCTTATTTAACAAGCATACACCCCTCTCACAGCCTCGGCACTGATCTGTTTTCCAGGGGGATGAATACATCAATGTTGGGAATTATCTGCATGAAAACGAACGTGCCTCAGCAGATGATGAGCAACCACGATTGAAAGGGTAATGCATTTTGGATGAGTAAGTTTTCCACTCACTTCATCCTGGCCTAAGAAAAAAGCTGCTAGTATTTCTGCTTCTGAAGTGACATTCTAAGTTTCACTGCCATCCCCTTATGTTACATAGATGTTTGTATTGGCTAGCAATTTATGTCATACACAATATGTTTAAAGTTATTATACCTTACAACTGATATGGATGATTTTAGACCTATCCTGTTAAAGCTTTGCAAATTAAAGGAGCAATATTTTTAATTTTTGTACAATAACTGCTTCTCCAGTATTTCCGTAACTGTTTTTTAAAGAGAGGTTTGAAACAGTGATCTCTTTCAGATTAACTATCATCTTTCAGTTTGTATAGTCATTTACCCCAGTGCAAAATAAGAACAGAATAGCTGTGAAAAAAGCCATTTTGATGAAGCAAATTTTTTACGTTACTTCTTCCAAGTCACCACACAGTGAAAACATACATCTACATTTCACTTGAGAATTAGTGTTTTTGTGAAAACAACAAACCCTGTATAAGGCACTAAAAAAATTAAGATATGATACTTCAAAAAATTTATTTTAATTCTTTTTTTCTGAATCTTCATTTGTGTCACGGATTTTTTTTCAACAGATATGAACTGAAGGTCTGAGACAGTCTTTCAAAAGATCAGTCTGTTGATAATGTTTCACTAAAAGTGCAAGTTGTTAACATTTACTTCTGGAGTACATGCACAACTGAAAATGGATTTCTGAGTTGCAAAATGCAAGCAAGAATAGTTTCGGCATATACAAATATTTCGCATTAATGTGTTTAAAACAGATCTGTTTTTTAAACATCTTTGGTTAAGTAAAAGCCACCAACAATGTGCTGCATTTCAAGCCTATAGGATGAACTTTCAGAGAAGAATGTTTCCTTAGTAAATTAGCCAGATTTCATAAGGAAGATATTTTTTCTGCCATCTTTCAGAATAGAGCTGCGTATTTATGACATATGTGTCTAGATATTTAGGATATTCTGGTACAAAAGTGATAATAGCCAAAATTAATACAATAAAAAGGAGAGAGATATGTTAAAGCAATAAGAAATTACAAGAAATTGTGGTCTAAAAGTAACAATTTTAAATCCCAAAGGACTCATAAGTAACAGTAACAGAAACAGATAGTATATAGTATTTTTTATATTTCTTGGTTGATGGGTGAGACATAAATTTGATAAAGTAAATCTCTCTCTCGTTTCTCCATTTTTTTTCTCCTGTAGCTAACACCTCTACTGAGATTAGGTAGATAACCTAATGTTCTTACAAGTTAAAAAGAAAAAGATGCTACAATTTGTGAAGCAACAGGAATTCTCAGAAACAAAATAGAAATATCAAAAGCAATCAAGATTTCTCAAAGACCCTATTACACATTGTACTGGTGAAGGCGTGTGCTCCTGGTCTGTTCTTCTGAGTGCTGATATGAATTAAATTAATATTGCTTATTTCTCTCAAATATAATTTAAATTTAATAATTTTTTAAAGCAGAAAAAAGAAGGTTGTTCATGCTGAATTTCAGTGTGCATCTAAGTCCAGCTGCATTTAGTTTCTAAACAAGTACAGTCTGATAATTAGCATCTCTAAATATAACATTACCTTCATAGAATGAGGTTGTGAGCCACTGCTTTAGAGATGTGCTTCTCTAAAGCAGAGCCTCTAAGGTAACAGAGCTATAGCTATCATTTCTTCTTCATCTTGCACAATACGAAGGTGTTTACTTAGCTACAGCTTTTGTAACTGAAATATGTCCACATCACTAGCATACTTTTAATATTAGGAATCTGTGTTGAATTAACTCTCTTCACTGCTATTTCCCCAAATTTCAACTTCCCCCATGAAATCATTCTGTGGTACCTTTAATGAGGTTAGGAAACAATGAATGTGAGATATGTAATAGTTGGAAGAACAGATACTAGAGTAGGATGTTCAAATACAACAAATAATTTTAACTTCCATAAGCTGATGAGATGAAAAGTTAATGCAATTAGCGACCAAATTTTCAAAAATCCAGAAACATCTATGCATGTTGTAATACGGTTTTAGATGGATATTAGTTATTTTACACAAAAATGGAGCCTTAGGCCTTCACAATTATAGCAACACTATTGCTCCACAAGCCATGCTGGGCTGGTTGTATTAGTAGAATTTGTGGGTCTAGTAATGGGCACTGAATTTTTAGCTACCTACACAGTTTGCAGTAACCCTGTTAACAGACCTCTTCATACAACAGCTGTACAACAGAGGCTAGTGGAACTATCTAACTTTGGGCCATTAGGTAGATGAAAATTGTCAGATATCTGCCATATTTTCTTTTTTTTCTTATCCAATATCAACCCAAAGAAGCCCCCCTCAGAAGGCAAAGTTTTATTTGGCACTTGGGGATCCAGGTTTAACCCTACCAAGTTCCACCTCCAGTGGAGAATTTTTGATCAACTTAATCTGATTTTCTTCTGCAAAAGCTTACATTTCTGTACATTGTTGTGTTTTTTTTTCCCCCCCCATTTTTCTAGGCATTTAGAAAAGAAATATGATAAAGTCTGTGAATTTTATGAGAAACATAAAACCAGAATTCACTATGTGATCTATGGAATTTTAATGACAGGTACAGTATATATTACACTCAGGGTTGCTGAAGTTTTATTTATATACCCGCAAGAGATTATAGGCTGTGCTTGTCTTCTATCTAGCACAAGAATTCTTGACTGTCTTTAAAAATGCATTTCAAGTAAATTAAAAGTGAAGTTAGTCCTAGAAAAAACTCATTCTGAAATGTAACAAAAGCACAAATCTTGCTAATCTGACCCTTCAGCATGTTTCAACTCTGACTAACAATTACATTTGCAATAGCTAGATAGTTCAGTCTTTGTGTCTACCCCATTACCAGTTGCCTCTAAAGTTATGGTCTCAGGAACTTGTTCAAAATTATGAAATCACATCAACAAGAGTTAGGCACCAAATAGGACTGAACTTAAGTCAGCAGGCTAGAAATGAAAGTTTTCTGTTCTGACTCATATCACTAAATATCCACAATAAATATTTTCCAGAGGAAATGCATTTATGACACTTTGCATTGCCAAGTCTTTCAGATATTCTTTTCTTTCCCTTTCCATCAGCCAGTAAGCTAGTTTGTTTCCTTCTGCTTCACCAAGTTTGTTTTTGAGATCTTCTTACTACTACCACTGAGAACACATAGACCTGAAATATATCCATGAGGTGTCAGCATATCAGGAGGCGATTACAAAAGTGCCGTTGGCACACACATACTGTCCTCATAACATCAGCTTATCTTGCTTTGCCATAGGACTCATTCTGGCTCAAGAGAGTGAGTGAGTTCTAAGGATAGGTCAGTGTTTCATACATTCATTCCATGAAAAAATAACTTGCATTACAAAAATCAGTAGTCCTCCTTCCTTATTTGCCATAGACAAAATCAAATTATTATTTACAAGAACTGAATATTTCTTTGGCTGGTGTATTAGCAACGAGACTGCCAAAATACAAATAATTTCACAGCAACTTTATGAAATAAGCTAGTTTTAAGCTTCATGGTTACTTCAGACGGCCATCAAATCAGTCAACTGACATATTTCTAAGTGTTTTTTTCTAGTTTTATGATACACTCATCCTCTTAGGAGAGAAGGAATAAGACTCATACTCTTAATTTACAGTTTTTATACAGGAAAGAGCAGTTAAGTTGTATTTAATTTTCCCAAGTGATTAATACTTTTATGTGAATTTGACCTTGGCCACAAGCTATAGTCTGCTCTGACAGAAGGAAAGCCACCTTTCATATCATGAACATATCATATCACTATCTATAAAAATAAGATTTTTCAATATTTAGGCCAGGAGTCAGAAAAGCATGAAAATACAAACACAGGCCTGACTTTAACCACATCCTATAAATTTAAGATTTGATTCTTATGATTTATTTTTTAAAAGACCAACCTAATGGACATGTATATTCTTGTGTCTGTGACAGCATACTCAGCAGTAGTTATTACAGCCTGCAGCTTGAATTTTCAGAAAGCCTTGCCACTCTTCATCATCACTGTCCTAGTTGTCTTCTTCACCTGCTGGGATTTTTTAATAGCTAAGTATGAAGATAGAATTGCTGCATTCTTTTCCCCTGGAGAAAGATATCTGAAAAAACAGTGGTTTTGGCTGAAATGGTAAATCTTAATTACTTTCTATTTATGTAGAAGGATAAGGCATTAGTCAAGTTACTCCTATAGTTTTATTTCAGTTTGCACCCCCATAAGTTCAGGGAGTTGGGGCAATCACAAATTTCAATAAGATCACAGAAAGATTCAGTATTTTCCAGTTTATTGATATCAGACACATCTTTAAGTTTGAAATAATAGCTGGGTATCAAAAATCTTGACATAAAGTGTAGAATAATATCAAAAATTCAGATAGGACAAGTTTGTGGTTGGAAGAAAATATGTTCACAGGAGTTCAGGTATGTTGCATTTATTCTGCAGGCCAGAAGGTGCCCCACTGTCACTTCTTCTGAGAACTATTAGGTTCATAAAAAACTTAACTCTAACATATGCAAACTGTTAAAGAATGAAATATATTACCTTGACACTACTTTTCCATATAGCCCCATAGCAATTTTTACTTGACCTTCAGGAATCAAATCATGCCATTGGTGTTATAATAAGGTTATAGAACCTCAGTTTGGGATGGTAAACATTAATTTGGTAGACAAATGGTAGATATTAGATCTGGCAGATACTTATTTCAAGTATTCCTGAGCAGTTACCAGCAATATTGAAGTTATCCCGGGGAAAATGAGGAGCCAAAGGAGTCTTGTAGACTAAAGCAAAGACCAAATGAAATATCATTAAAAAGGAAAAGGAAATTGGCCAGCTGCCTTCTATTTCATCTAGGTCACCTACTAGCTGAGAGAGAAAGAGCTCTAAGGAGGAGTCGTTCTCAGTTTAGTAAAATGTCTCAGCTTATTGTTAACATTTAAAAGCGGTTTTGCTAAGAAAGGTGCTGTAAAGATTGTGGTCCTTCTGTTCAGGAGCCACATTAGAGAGCACTCACAAAAAGGTATCTCAATTATATGATCTGGCAGCCTCTTTGAGGGAGGGAAGAAAAGGAACAGGAGAGCCCTGAGGAGTAGATGGAACAAACCAGGGGCAGGCAGTAAGTGCTGTATTAGCTGGGCTTCAATCCTTAAACTGTACATATCACAGATTAAGTGCCTAACTGTATTCCTTCAAGAGATAGAAAGTCTCTCAGGTGGTTTATTCAGCATTGCAATGGCCAAGCCATTTTTTGGAGTTCACCTGCAGTGTTTTAAATCCAGCTCTTAAAATGGAATTTAGGTGTCTAGGTACCTGAAATCAGTGGAAGATAACTGTTAGACACAATTAGCATTAAAGACTTGGGACTGTGTTTATTTCCCCTCTGCATATGGAATGGTGTATTTTGTTGCCTGTCAGGCTGTCTTCGTGGTAATTACCTTTAAGAAATATGCTAAACATGGTTCTGTGATAGTGGGGACCACAGAAACACTAAAAAACAGATGTACACATGGCTCTTGTCATCATTTCTGATATAGCTAGACTACAGCTGGTTACAAAAAACTAACCCATTTATAACCTGCTAGTCCATCTAGTGTGCTTCATAGACCCTCTAATTAAACAGCACAATGAAATTTGTAAAAACCACAGCCTATCTTGCCCAGAGCTAAGCAAAGATTTGAGGGAGGGAACAAGGGAGGGAGGGAACAAGGGAGGGAGTGAGGGAGGGAGGGAGCGAGGGAGGGAGGACAGAGCAAGAAAGGAACATATCTTACCACACTTCATTTAATAGAAATAACGCCCAGACAAGAATCACTTATGCTTTATTGGGTTTCTCCCATGCTCTGGCTTGGGGGACCTTCTTGAAGGACACTTCTTTGGGATGCCACCAAGGGAGTTGTTAGAGGTGCATCAGCAAAGACGTGTTCCTGCTTGTGTAGAGCTACATGTTTCAGCTAGAACATTGCACAGAGTTAATTCACAAACAGAACTGTGAAGGGGAAGGAATATCTGTCTTTTTCAGGATGTCATGATTTTTTTTTTCCCCCAGGGTGTTGTGTGCAGCTCTTATTATAACTATCATCTGCTGGCTCATCTTTGATACAACAAAACAGGGTTCCCGCCAGCTAATCTCCTTTGGTGGGCTTGTGATGTATGTTCTCCTGATGTTTATCTTTTCCAAATATCCAACCAGAGTAAGTATTTAGTCCACGTTGGATCTTCTGGGGTTTTTTATTCAGTGTCTCAAAAGCTATTCCCCTACCCTAGCACCAAGTTTAGTAACAGTAATAGAAAACTGTAGTGGTTTGCTCCTGACTGCATGCCGGGTACCCACTAAAGCCGTTCTCTCACTCCCCTCTGCAAACAGGCAGAGGAGAGAAAATACAATGAAGGGTTTCATGAGTTGAGATAAAGGCCATAAGAGATCCCTTACTGATCACTTTTTGTCACAGGCAAAACACACTCCAAGTGGAGATATTAATTGAATTTATTACTAACAAAATCAGAGCTTAAGAATGAGAAGCAAAATAAATCTTAAAAATTCTTCCAGGTTCTACTTCCCCCCCAGCAGTGCAGGGAGATGGGAATGAGGGTTATGATCAGTTGTTGTTTTCTGCTGCTACTCAGAGAGAGAGGTCCTTCCACTGCTTCCCTTAGGGTCCCTCCCATGGAAGACCATCCTTCACGAACTTCTCCAGCATGTGTCCATCCCATGGGCAACAGTTCTTCACTAAACTGCTGCCACATGGGTCACTTTTCCACAGGGTGCAGTCCTCCAGGCACAGGCTGCTCCAGTGTGGGTCACCCACAGGCCACAAGTCCTACCAGGAAAATCCTGCTCCAGCATGGGCTCTTCTCCCCATGGGTCAGCAGGTCTCTGCCAGGACCCTGTTCCAACATGGGACCTCCCACAGGGTCTCAGCCTCCTTCCAGCATCCACCTGCTCTGGTGTGGGTTCCTACATGGGCTGCAGGTGGATCTCTGCACCCCATGGTCCTCCATGGGCTGCAGGGGCACAGTTGCTCTACCAGAGTCTTCACCACAGGCTGCAGGGGAGACTCAGCTCTGGTGTTTGGAGCATGTCTTCCCCCTCCTTGTGCACTGACCTTGGTGTCTGCATTGTTGTTCACATGTTTTCACTCCATTCTTCTATGGCTCCCATCTTCATCTCCCCTAACATTTTTTTCTTCCTTCTTAAATATGTTACCACAGACACATTACTGTCACTCCTGGTTGACGCGGCCTTGGCCAGTGGCAGGTCCAGCCTGGAGCCAGCTGGCATTGGCTCTGCTGGATGTGTGGGAAGCTTCCAGCAGCTTCTCAGAGAAGCTTTCCCTGTAGCCCCCTGCCACTGCTATCAAAACCTGTCCACCGAAAACCCAATAGAAAAGCCTAGGAGAGTAAAACTTCAGTCTTGCCCAATACCAAGTGATGTATTCAATTTCTGAGGAAAGTAATTTTGCTCTTGAGGAGCATGTGTGGGGCTGTGTGAGCACCTGCTTCTCACTGTTTTGGGAAGCTGCTGTCCATCTTTTGTTCCAGCCTTGATGCAGGTTGGAACACATTTGCTCTTGAAGCATTGGTGCAAGCTGGGGTAGGCCTTCTCCATGTTTTCACCCACAGGAGCCTCATCACAATCCTCAGGACATAACAGGCACTTAGCTGAGGACACTGTCACCACATCAACACAAATTTCATGGAACCAGAAACATGTTTGCCTTGTAGAGCTCTTAATCCTTCACAAGTTTGCTTCTCATTACAAATTCAAAAGCCAAGGCCAAGCTGAGGTCCTTACCTTTTGCTCATTCATTCCCATAGGCTGGTGAATGCCATTTATTTTAATTTTCCACCAGAGATGTCTACTCTGTTCTGCTGTGGTACTGCAACTCCTACCTCAGTGTTTACTCCATTGTACGTGCCTCACATACCAATGCGTGCATTTGTTACTCATATATCCATTGTCCGAGTCATCAGATTTCACCAACACTTGCCAACGCTTCTTGCATCAGTGCTGAGACTTTCTTAACAGGTGCAGTCCTCTCAGCAAGGACTAATGAACCTGCATCATCCCTTGCAACTGCTGCTGTCTCCAACTGAGGTGAAAAATCCTACTCCAAATGCTTTGTGTTCTCCCATGAGTCCTCATTACCCCTAATTGGCTTGTATTATTCAAATACAGTCTGAGCAAATTAGAGTGCCATTTCAGCTCTTGTCTTGTAAATAATTCGATTCAATTTTCACAAAATAAGTATGTTTTCTGAAGCAGCAGAGCAGGAATCTTTAGTGTAGCAAAAAGGAACTCATCGCAGGCAGCCAAAGTTTTCCTTACAACTGCCTTTATATGGTGAATCACAATTATTACTGAGTAGTTCTCAAGTATCAAAAGTATCTTTAAAGCAAGGGAGCAGAAATAGATTAAATTACCCAAGAATGAACCCTGTTCAAAAATTTCTTTATTCTCCGTCCAGATAGGAGAAGGTCCAAGCCCCTTACACCTGCTTTGGAAGCTACTCCTAACCTGTAGTATAGTCAGATAATCCCCTTGCCATATTTTAATAAATGTCCAAAGTGTACTATTATTTATTTAAATAACAAGTAGTTTCTTTATTTTTCTGTCTGTATAGGTAGATTGGAGACCAGTATTTTCAGGAATAGGAATGCAGTTTATTCTTGGCCTTCTAATTTTGCGGACCAAAGTGGGTTTTGATGTATTCAACTGGCTAGGCATTCAGATCCAGGTAAGCTACTGGGCAAAATTCTTATTTTTAAAAACAATTTAGTCTTGAGACTCTTACATAACAGCCAGGCTGTTCAAGGATCCATTTACCCCTGGATGTTCTCTCCTCTTGAGGAAAACTAGGATCTCAGAAAGGTAATTGGCTACCTCAATTCAACCTTCTCCTTCCTTTCTTGTCCAGTTAATACAGGACCACAGGTGACAGGCTGATGAGTAGTGGCAGAGTAACCCCATAGTGGATTTATTGTTCTTGGGCTGAAGTTATAACTTGCATCCTTAACACTATTGTTCCAGGGCATCATAGAAACTCTTAGAAGTGGCCCAATTCCAAAGCATCCTTGCGATAAACGTGCCATTCTGAAAAGTTGTGGGATTTACAGCAGAACCATCGTTGTCTTCAGAGTAGCAACAGTCCTGGCATCACAGACATTACATAGTCCTCACAACATATAAGAAAATTAATTCAACTATATAGACGTTAAAAAAATATCCACATTTGCAAGCAGGAAAGCATCTCTAGAGAGTGGACAGGATCTAACTGTAGGTGTCCCTGCAGACACAAAGTTTCCTAAAAAAGTTCATTACTGTAAAGTAATTAATAAGCAATATCTAAAATGTAGATCAGAAGGTACCCACTGGAGGACATTCAGACTTTTCGCCCCAGGGATACTATTCTCACAGCTGTTCTTCACAGGTAATTAAAGACATGTAAAACAAGACAGTGCAGAATGTACTGTCTCTGTGTGGGAGCAAAGGCTGTCTGATGTCTGTCTAATCTACAAGCAGTGAGAGTCATCCGGGTTTTGTCACCAGGTTCTCAGTCTCTGACTGAAGTAGGTCTGGTGCCCCCTTTCATTAACTTCATCTGGCTTTAATTAAAAATTAAATTAAAATTAATCTAAATTAAAAAGAAGATTTCTTTGGGTTAGTTTTTAGCTACTCCTTCCAAAAGTCATTACTTCAGCCATTAAAACTCTGTTTTAGACTGCATCATTTATTATACTTATTTGCATGAGATGGAGTATAGCAATGCACCACAGTATTGAGATTAAAAAAGTGAGTGTTTCTTTTAGTTTATCTTATGGCTTCTGTTATGTTGGGTACTCAAGGAATTTGTGCCTTACAGCCTTGCCATTTGCCTACATACCCTGAAGGAGACTGCACTCTTGGTAGAGCAGGGCTGAGACCCTCAATTCAGCCAGATAGTCAGTGGGACCTGGACCCATAGAGAACACAAACTCCTTGGACCTCGTCAGATCCCTGCAAGACAACTAGCAATATTTTCTTCATTTTTGTCAGGTACCATGAGCTTGTGGCTAATTTACTTCACTTTCTATCCCTAGACTTTTCTGGAGTATTCCGACACAGGTGCCAAGTTTGTGTTTGGTGACAAATACAAGGATCATTTCTTTGCTTTCAAGGTAAGACAATTTTTATAGATGTTATATGTGTCAGATAGGCAGCAGAAAAATGAATAGTATGGCTGGGAAATGAATTTATTTATGTCTTGTGATACCTATGTAGTCACCAGAGAAATCAGCCCAGAAGTAAACTATTCCTCACTATGTGACATTCTGAATAGAAAATTTGGGAACACTACAGGAAGTCTTGGATTTACTGCTATATACTGAGTTACATTGCACTTATTTAGTCTAATTATAACAATATATATTGTATGTAGAGAGAACTTCGGGATATGTTTCTACAGGACCTAGGGTAAAAGGTTTGTACCTGGCCACTGACAGAAATATTACCTCCAGCCTATCTTCCTCATCTCTCCATGAGTAAAAGTGCTACACCATGCTATGCTGTTGTATCCTTAAGTGCCGTACAGAACACTGTCTCACTCCCTGCAAAAGTGGAAAGCCTTGATGCATATTTATTCAAACCTGGTAGAAGAGGTAGATGCTGTCCATGCATAAACAGGAAGAATTACACTACATTGCATTATTATTACATTAGTAAAATTTCAGGGGGATTTCTCCCTTAGGAGACCTTGTTAGGAAACTGCTGGAATACAATTGATGTGCTATGTGCTGTCTAATCTGCACCAATATCCTTTCTGGTTTTGCTCCAAGAATTAGCCCATGCCATAACACCTACTTAGGTTGAAATCAAGAACATATAAAGCAAAAAAACCCAAAACCAACCCAAACAACAAAAAACCTAAACAAACAAAAAAACAAAATCAAAAAAAAACAAACATGAGAAATGTGTCAGAACTTACTCGGAGACCATTCTTTGGGTGGTTCAGACATCTGACCATGGGCTTACATGCCTTTTATCTCCTTTTTTTCTTGAGATGATATTCCAAACTAGGTATTCTTCAAATCTAGCTCTATCACTACTTAAGAAAGAAGATGCTATCTGTAAAATGGGCTGCTACTAAGAATAGTCAGAACATCTTAGAGGAGGAAAAAAAATGAAGCATTTCATAAATAAATATAAATTATATTTGAAATTCAGCATTTTTGTACCTTTTGTTTCACTTTTTAGGCTCTTCTCATCTTTACTCTATTGAGCACTCAACAATTTGTATTCCCAATCACATATTTTAAGGGTGAAATGATTTCATTCCTACCCCTCATGTTATTTTTCCTATGGTTTTTGACAATACCTTATGAAATGATTCTTTCAAGGTGATTTTTAGTGCCTCGGTAGTGATGCAAAATACTTCGCTGACTAAAGCCGTAACTAGGGAGAAGACAGCCAAAATTTTGCTTCTGTGTATGCAAACATCTGTCAATCTTATTCTATGGTTCTAGCCAGCAAAAGATGTGGAGTTTCTAGAAGAGGACAGCAGGAGGAAGAAGGTTATTTTCACACTGAGAAACAAGAAAACAAAACTCATGGTTGATTTTCAGAGCTGCATATGTCTAGGAACATATATATTCAGTGTGGCAGACAAGTTCACAGCAATAGCAAAACATGCTCCATCTGCTCCTTCTGTAGAAAGAGCACTGTCTCTTTTCTAATGACAGTGAATGACAGCCAGCCTATTGTCTCTTGAAACACTTGTCATTTATTTAGACATTAAGATGGTCCAAAGTGCTTTTTTTGTGTCCTTCAGATATTTTATGAGGTTTTCATATTGCTCTGAGCTCTCCAAATCTTGCCACAAGCTATTTCAAAGCATCCTTCAAAAGAGAAATGTCTCAATATTGGCTTAGCTCTTGAGAGAGGAGATAATGGATGGGGTATGTCTTTGCAGAAAACTGTCAAGAGTCCAATTGTATCCAAACTGCATCCTTAGCAATATGCAGGGACACATCAGTTTTGTGCTAACTTAGGTGGATGCTGTTACTAGACTAGACACATCCCATATGTACATATGCACACACATATGGGTGTTCTGACCAGTCCTACTAGAGCCTTGGAGCACATGGTTCTGGAAGCACTAATTAGTCATAATGCATGCAGATGCAGAGGTTCGGAGTTCTGGAAAAAAAAAACACTTGCCCACAGAAACAAGTACACATAAATATTTCAGTAGTTGGAAAAAAAACCCTCTTAGTATTAAGTCATCCATCCTATTGACTATGAAAGGCAAAGTTTGCTTTGAACAAGCAGGGAATTAGACTTCAGTAGCTTCCTTTCTACACTAGGAGGATTATAGTTCCCTGAGAAAGGCTTTGCTTTGAAAGTCAAGCTTTAGGAGTGTATGAAAGCAGGATGTTCCTTAAACATCAATAACAACTTTTCCTTTAGGGAATAAAAAGAAAAAAACTACCATGGGAGGGGGAGTTGAGAGCAGCCAACAATTTTAATTCCCTGCCCTGCATGTAGCATTTGTAATAACTATGATCTGTAAAGTAGCTCTTTAGTAAGGTCAAACCATATTGCAGATTTGATAATAAATAGGAAATAAACCAGTTCATAAAACATTCCAATTATTTATTTTGCTAGAGGTTGTATTATGGAAAGCACTAACTGCACCATTTTTACATCTCATAAATGTAATTCTAAAGAGGTCTTTGATTACAATTCTCCATTGAAGGGCTGTGTAATTTTTCAGAGTGCCCATTAAATGTGTTCACCAGTTAAAACTTGGCTATTTAAAGGTATGTAGTAGGTATCAGGAGCTATATATACTGAAGACTAAACTTCCATACAAGTTTGTCCACAGAGAAAAATGTGATTCTAGTATTTTAACTGTGCAGACATAACTGCAGGACCCACCTACTGCTCTCATGCAGAAAAATGCTAGACCTTTTTGGGGAGTAGACTTCTGCTACAGCTAAGGTCCATCTAATTTCCTGTCATATTTCCATTTTGTCATTCTCTTCTCACTTTTTCTCAGAGTTGACAGCTGTTTCCATCTACATGTTGTGGATGTGTGTCCACACAGAAATTAAATGCGACTTTTTTGATGGCAGAAGCAAGTTGGAGACAACCTTATTGTGAGCCCCTGCTCAGAGTATCCACAACTTTACCATAGACTCCATGTTTCATAAAGACAAATATTTCACCGAGGAATGACTGGAACTACAAAACTGGAAAAACGTGTTCCAAAGTTATCTAAAATATTTTCAGAGGAATGTGGAGAAGGCCAAAAGGTGCCAGCTGTGACCTACTGTTGGCAGAACACTGTATTCTCTCTTCTTTCTCTAAAACCAAACCAAAGCTCTCAAATTTGAGAATTCTTCCTGGACATTTAGAGTGAAAGATAGGAGGTCGCTCACAGTTTTTGCCATTGCCTACAGACAGTTGACCTTTGTCTATCAGCCTACTTCTTCTGCAGACTCATTTCTTTACAGGCATTGCATCAGTCCCTACTTGTGCCAGGATATGGAGCTGACAGGGAGCCAGATGCCTTTTTGGCTAACATACACCTGGGAACAGGGAGGGGAAATGGCAGGAGAGAAAAGGCAGGGAAGAAAGTTGTTACTTTTACTGAACTAAACTTTCTACTATTACTGCATGGCAAACTATCCCTAGGGGATTGAAAAGAGGATCAGAGAATTGAACTAGAGAAAGCAGCCTTATATTAACTTGTTGAACAGCACAACAGTATCGGTTAATTGCACTCTGTCCTTTCAGTGCAACGTTCTGATCGTCTAAATTGATTTCCCAAACATTTATCAAGAATGTTGATGGTACCAACTCTCCTTTAGAAAGGCAGAGCTTCTATTTAATGAAAAGGATTGAACTAACACAGTGTTTTTTTCTTTTTCATTCTGTTATTGATTTTTACTCGTAATGCATATACATTGTTAGTGAGCACATATGAAAGCTTCCTAGTCTTGGTGGTACTGTTTTAACTGTAACTAATCTGTCTGACTAATTTTGGACCTTTTGGGGGAACTGTTCTTCCTGTTATATACTAGCACAGAAGTGGTGAGATCCTGTGTATTTAACATACTTAAGTGATGTTAGTTTTATTCAGGATGAAAACCCAACACATTTAATAACCCACCAGACAGTGGGTTAGACATTCATGCAATTCCTTTAAAATACATGGTGAAGGAAAGTGTTTTTCCTTCAGTCTCCAGTGAAAAACACCTTTTGTATTTACCAAGTATATACCTTTAAGCACATTCTGTCTTTGCATACAGTTGCAGACCTCTTAAATATTCCACATTGGCATTACAATCAATACTGTAAATAGAGCAGAATAAGAGAGGATTCTTCTATAATGTGCTTTTAAAAGGCATATACACAGTATGGGCTTTCCAAGGAAGGTGCCCTTAGTTCTGTGAAATCAAGTCAGCTACAATCCCAGCCAAAACCTCTTCAACTTTTGCCTATATAGCAGTCTAAACTGTGTTTTTTAAAACACAGAAATTATGGTTGGGGTGGGGTGATGGTTTATGACAAACTCAACATGACGTAGCATGTGCATTTGCACCCCTGAAAGCCAACTAAATCATGGGCGTTATCAAAAGGAGTGTGGCCAACATGTTGAGGGAGAGGATTCTCCCCCTCTACTCTGCTCTTGTGAGACCCCATCTGGAGTGCTGTGTACACTTCTGGTGTCCCATAAATAAGAAGGACATGGAACTGTTGGAGCAAGTCCAGAGGAGGGCCATGAAGCTGGTAAGAGAACTGAAGTGACTCCCTTATGAAGATAGGCTAAGAAAGTTAGGGCTGTTCAGCCAGGAGAAGAGAAGGTTACCTGGAGACCTCATAGCATTTAGATTTTCAGTATCTAAAGTAGGTCTACAGGGAAACTGGAGAGGACTCTGGCAGGAACTGTAGTGATAGGACGAGAAGTCATGGGTACAAACTGAAAGAGGAGGAATTCAGGTTAGATATTCAGAAGAAATTTTTTACTGTGAGGGGGGTGATATACTGGAACAGGCTGGGGATGCCCCAGCCCTGCCAGTGTTGAAGGCCAGGTTGGACAAGGCCTTGAGCAACGTGGCCTAGTGACAGGTGTCCCTGCCCATTATGGGGTGTTGGGACTAGATGATCTTTAAGTTACCTTCCACCCTTAACATTCTATGATCCTAAAGTTGAGCTCTGAATTTTACACCACAGTCCCATTGTATATATTTCTGTTCATGGTTTTCAAAATCTACAGATGTACATAACCAAGTCTTTGTAGGTGCCATTGCCCAGTAAATATTTGAACTGACTTAAAATGGCAATAAACTAATGTATATCGTGTTAAACCAAACAGTTTCAAAACTATTGCAGAACTGTGAGAAAACTCTGTCGATAAATGAAAATTAGTTAATTCCAACACAAGCAAGTCTAGAAGGTTAACAATTTTACAGCGTAAGTGTAAACTTCATGATGAGTTTGCAATATCTGTATGACCCAATTTTTCAAAAACTTAAAGGCCCATAGAATCAAGGGGAGGGAACCACTCTAAAAGTGTTAACGATTTTGTGTTTCTAAATCAGGTACTGCCAATTGTGGTTTTCTTCAGCACAGTAATGTCTATACTTTACTATGTTGGATTCATGCAGTGGCTCATTGGAAAGGTATGAATTTTTGCCAGTAGGTAATCATTTGGCTAGTGTGGGACACCTTTTGAACACATATAGAGGAACTGTAGCATTGGCCTTTGTCAAGCTGCTTGGGGGTAGACATATGAAAAGCAGTTGTTGTTTTTAACCTGGAAATAGTTCCAAATTGCAAAATCCCAACTGACATCACATAAAACATTTTCCCTCTGTCTGATTTTATTGCTAATGCCATAGTAACTTTTAGATTTGCCTGGCTAGCTTTAGCTTTCCTTGGATGCCATACTTAAATTTTCCTTTCTGCCTGTCCCTCTCCCAACCCTTAAAGTGCAGGATGGAGTTTAAATCATAGTCAGTGGATTTCTGCTTTTCTGCTAAGCATGGCTGTAGCAATTGCATATACCTTCTTATTATGGATACCTAGATAAGATCAGAAGCTGGTTCCTAACCTCATTCTCTAAGTGTTCATTTCTGTCGGGTCCTATGTCCCGAGCCAGTGTCCATTGATAAGGGCAACCCCACTTCCTGTCCTCTCTGTCCAAAGAACCTATCATATGAGGGAAAAGACCTTCCTGTATGGTGGTAGTTAAAACGTTATTTGAAGATATTCTTGAATTAAAAGTACTTTGTCCTTCTCATTCATAGGCTTGTTATATAACCATGACAAACCTCACCTAGCTGACACTAGAGTGTTAAAATTTCTATGAGGCACTTTTAGCCTTAATCTAAATTTCATACTTTTTTTCCTTCATAAGATCCAAGTCTCTTTGGACAAGAACATAAGTAACAAGGACACATCAAAATATCTGTTTTGTTTAATTTAGTGCCCCAGATGAGCTTGAGGTACCCTCAATCATGTTAAATTATTCCTCTGTCTTATTTCAGCATGTTACAATTACATGAAAGTGCCATATCTTGAAGCTGAAATCATTAACTCAGAAAGTATTGTAGCATGTCTTAGAACTCTTAGATTGATATGATTAACTCCAGAAGTGCATAGAATAGACAGACTAAATTCTGGGGGGGTTTTATCATTCTAGGTTGGTTGGATAATGCACATTTTCATGGGGACAACTCCTGTTGAGTCTCTGGTAGCTGCAGGTAACATATTTGTTGGGCAGGTGAGTTGGAGAATAAAAAATCATGATAACACAATTACTGGATATAGTGCAATAATGCTGCTCATTGAGCAACTGTGTATTAGAAAAAATCTCTTATAAAGCAGCAGAACTGATGACTGATTTCCAAAATTCCAGTATGTTCTTATGTTACCAGAGACGCACAATGGGTGGATTTTGGAAACCATATGTTTTCCCAAAAGAAAGTCAAGCATAAATGTAGGTGATAGACGTCCATTAAAATGACTACCAGACTACTCCAAGGCTATGAAGATATAACAATTTCAGGGGTTTTTTTCAAGGACAGGAGAGAAAGACAGTGAGTAAGACTAAGAAACAGGGCTAGCCATACAAGGCCTTAGCCACAAAAGCAGGAGACAGAATCTAATGGATCACTTCAATGGTAAAACCATCAAACCCACATTTAGAGTACTTTCCCAGGTTTTAAAGCAATGTAGAAAAATCACCAAGTAGCATCCAGACCTAAAAGCAAAATTAGCATGATATTTAGCAGTGGTGCCTCACTGCATCACACTGCTCATTTTTCTCCTCTGTTAATAAAATAAATCTATGGGCATTTATTGGAAATTCCTTAATTTGGTGCTTGTTTTCCACTTTCAGACGGAGTCTCCTCTCCTGGTACGCCCCTACTTACCATACATCACCAAATCTGAACTCCATGCAATCATGACAGCAGGATTCTCAACTATTGCTGGAAGTGTCTTAGGAGCATATATTTCTTTTGGGGTAAGACGGGCAAAGAGAACTGGAAAATATATGACTTATCTGAAATCTTCTAAGTATAGAAGCCCAGCTAATATGCTTCGAAAGTATCCCTGAGTCATTCCCATTGGGTTTATCTTCTCTGAAGGAATTAACCACAAAAATCCCATCTTCTTTTACTTATGAGCAATGTGAACTTTTTAATGACCCCTGTAAAAAAATCATCCAAATATCTAACAATTTTAATTGCTTTCCTCCATGTTTGTGCATTATGTGGTTATTACAGAGTATTTTCTATCACATGGAATTCTAGGTTTCCTCTTCCCACCTACTGACTGCTTCTGTCATGTCCGCACCAGCATCATTAGCCACCTCCAAGCTATTTTGGCCTGAAACTGAAAAGCCTTTTGTAACTCTCAGAAGTGGCCTACAAATGGCAAAGAGGTAAGGTGATGTAGGCTCTAGTTAATCCTAATAGTACAGCAAAAATGAGATTAAAAATCACTCCTCACAGCTTTAGGAGGACTACATAGTAGGTCTGCAAGCAATAAATTAATTATACATTAATATACTGCAAATGGTTGATTTGTGAATTCAAGTGCAGTGTGCCCAATTACGATGTAACATATGGAGGTATCACTTCCCATTGGGACAGAGGGCAAACTCTTCAAACAAAGAGGGAAAGGCCTACCTGAAGTGACTCACCAAGAGGTTTTCCCGTTCATAATATTGCTGTCTTTTCTTTACGATGAATTTGTAAATGCAAACATGCAACAGCAAAGATGGAGCAATCACTTTGACAACTGCAGCAAACTTGTTGCCCATCTGCAGGCAGACTTACCTGTCTTGAGAATGACAGGCAAAGCAAAAAGGCTTGTAAGGGGCTGCTCCTAAACAGCCCAGGCATCTCTGCATGGGCTGTGTGGAAGAAGAGCAGTGATCACTCTCTCGTCCTAGCAATGCCATAGTATTGAGACCTGATCCATATCCCAACTCCAGACGTGCCAGAATTCATTCTCAGGGCACCACAAATACTCTTCAAATGTCTGCCATGAGGAGCAACAGCAAAATTTGACTCCATTTTATGATTCCTTACCATTATTTTCTCTATGAGTGAAAAGTACTAGACTTCTAATGGTACTAGACTTCTAATAAAGTGCCCAAACCTTTTAGTTCTATTATTTGTTCTTGGATTTATAAATGTTGACACTCTGATTTTCTTTTCATTTACAGTGAATCAAAGAATCTGCTGGAAGCAGCCAGTCAGGGTGCCTCTACCTCCATCACTCTGGTAGCAAACATTGCCGTGAATTTGATTGCCTTCCTTGCCCTGCTGACTTTCTTTGACTCAGCCCTTTCTTGGGTGGGCAACTTGTTTGACTATCCACAGTTGAATTTTGAGGTATGCTCTCCAGGTCCTTCATGCAGCTCACATGCATGCATAATTTATAATTCTCAAATTAAGTGCCTGTGTGGTTTTGTTATGGTTATTTTTTGTTGTTGTTTTGTTTTTTAACATGACCTAAATCCATATTTTATTTACTTGTTCTGAAAAAATGTCTATGCCAGGTTAGAACAATACTTTCCAGGGAAGATGGGAACTTTCTTGGGGTGGAAAGGAAAATTTCTCTACTTTACTATACCTTTCAAATCAAAAGGTTTTCAGTAAAAAAAAAATAGAAAAGGGAAGAAAAAATTATTTATGCATATGTGTATATATGTGTATAAATATGTGTGTGTGGATATATATATATGAGGAACAAACAGTAACACAATGGTAACAAGAAAAATCACCCCAACAAACCCCACCCCCTTTTGCCCCCCTCCATCTATTTTTCCTCAGTCTGGTCACAGCTATGGGGGAAAACAGGCAGGTCCTGCAGGCTCATTACACCCCAGGCAGGAATAGGAACTGCTTACAGACCTTTTACAGTCACTAAGGACAATCTGACCAAACTCTTTCACAGCTGGAGCTATTTTCTCTCATGTAAAAATAAGCTATACTGTGAGACAGGATTTCTTTTTAAATTTATGTAAAACATTTAATGCCAGGAAAAAATGGTACAGCTTCAATTGTGTCGGACGCACAGCTTTTATGCAGAGACAACTCTTACATTTACACCAGTTGGAGTCCAATAGCCTGGTAATTAAGCGTGTTCATTAACACTTCTAATTTAATCAGTAGAAGAATTATTAAACATCTCTGATAGTTCCCTTATCAGCTCTTTTAACTCAATTTTTGTTCTCTGTTTCAAACACCATGCCCAATTTGAAGCCCAAATTGCACCTCTGGGGAAAAGAAGTGCAGAAACATTTGTTTTACTTTACATGTAAAATGAGTGACATACTTGATTACTTTGTTATAGCTAGATTTTGGGCTAGTCTTTTAAAAATTACTCAAACATACCTTACTATGAAAAACTCAGTCTCCCTGAGGTGTTGGCAGCAAGAATTCATTGCTAATTTTTCTCTACCGAAATAAAAACACCTTTATTTTAAGTTTAGAGAAATTATTGCATGCTGTTTGTTGTTCCTTGACCAACCATATCTTTAGATCTGCTTTGTCTTACATATTCTGCAGAACATTTGTGCTTATGTCTTCATGCCATTCTCTTTCATGATGGGAGTAGACTGGGAAGACAGTTTTATTGTTGGTGGACTACTAGGTTACAAAACTTTCTTCAATGAATTTTTGGCTTATGAGCGCCTTTCAAAACTGATCCACAACCGACAAAAGGGTGGAAGCATGTACATTAATGGTGTGAAACAGTATATGACAGTAAGTAACATTTTCTGTTCTACAGATTTATTGGATCTAATACTTCAAAGTTGAAGCTCAACTTATTTTTTAATATGGGTATAGAATGGTTCCATTTTACTCTAAGATGTGTCTTTTAGGTGACAGAGTTCAGTTATGAAAGTGCAATATTGCTTTGTGAGGCTGATAGGACTATCATCTCACTAGCTATCTCAAACAAACATAGAAAGAGAAAGGCATCGTTTTGGGGAACATGCAATGTCTCACAGGCCACACTTAAGATAGAGGCTGTTTTCAAGGTAAGCTTCTTCTTACCTGATTCTTAGCTGGCACTTCCCTGTGAGCTACTCTCCCAAGAAAATCCTGGGGAAGAACTGGACGATCCTCCTACCCTCAGAGGTTTGTCCAAGCATTAAACTTGAAGAGAGGCTTTTGGCAGGCTTTACCAAATGGCAGTACTGGCACACCTTTGTTGGAAGCTATTGTCCCCTGTGCAGAGGGCAGTAACAAAAGACATGTATTACATGGCATACACCTCGCTTGCCACACTGACTCCAACAGGTCTGTTTCAATTGCCCGTGAAAGATAGTTTGCATGAAGACTTCCAGCCAAAGCCTTGTCCCGCCTCATTCACAATCCACCCAAGGGATACACAACTCCTATTACAATGTAATTAAGAAGGCAGTGCTAAGGGCATCCTAGATGTATGCAGAGTCAAAGGTCATGCAGCAATCAAAGCTGACCAAAGCTTTGTAGCCATGACCACTCCCCCAACTGGCATCCACTGGCATGCACAGTCTTTGCCGAAGTCGTCCTAAGCATAGGGAAAGAAAACCATATCCAACTTCACAAATGCGTTGGCCTTTCTTCCTCAAATCAAGTCAAATTGTCACTATAGAGGAACCCTTAATTAGAAAGCATTTTGTACAGCTTTTAATCTTCTTTTAATCTGGTAATATGCTGTGGACACCTCCCTTATAATAAAAAACAAAACCATGTTCATGACCTGTATTCCTGATTACCAGAACATGTTTCATATGTGGAGGTAGAAAGACAGATGGAAATTTCTGGCGATAGAATTTTGGGCTGGAAAGATCTTTGGTGTGCCCTGCTATAGTTGTACTTTGTTCTACTGGGGGAATATGACTCTGAACCCTTGTATGAATGAATAGGGGTCTTTTTAGTCTGGCAGCCAGCCTTAAAATGCAGGTCCTATAAACTCTGTTTCACTTTTTTTATGCTTTTTCACTTTTTTTCCATAAGATATCATATAAAACCTCCACATTCACTTCTAATACCTATAAAGAGCTATATTATCTTCCATAGTAAAAAGCTCTGATCTATATAAAAAATTTTGATTCATAATGCTGGTAAATTTGCTCAGTAACCATTATAATTACAGCACAATAGTCCAGGTGAGAGTGTGCTTGACTTCCATTTTTAATTTCTCTTCAGCTTCGGTGCTCTCTAATACATCCACACACTGATAATCACTCAGAGTGAGAAAACAAGTGCCCTCACTTGAATCAGTAATTACAAGGCTTCCTGTTTTCAGAGATAATAAAATGCAAATGAAAGCAGTGAAATCACAGTACACAAAGCTTTTTCTAGGAAAACCTGGTAGAGTGGGTACTTGAAAAGCATTTTCCTGCATTTGTGCAGATTGATTGAAAGTATCTACAAATTGATGTTCATAAAAGAGGAATTAAACCACAGAAACTTCTAATAAACAGGAAGCCTACTAGAACTCTCATTCACACATTTTCAGCTTAAGTCTAAAACACTCTAAATAGGAATTCAGAGCTGTCAGGAGAACAAAAATCGATTTGCTGAGTTATGTTGCCTCCTTTCTCAAAATGTTTGAACTACACTTAATTGAAGTTTTGCAAGGTTTGTAGCCTGATTTCACCTCAAGTCATCTTGTGTCTTTTGAGGGGTCCCTCCATGGAGGCAAAGGCCAACCCAGTCTTGTCTCTGGTCTGAATTCCAGGCTGAGCTGGTGTTACCCAAACAGAGAAAGGTGGTGAAAGCCAGTAAGGAAATAGGCTGCTAATGGGAATTCCAAAATCTTAATGTCTCTCTCTGCCAGTTAATACATCAAAGTACCCACTCTTTAGGAGACTCATTTCCCTTTTGTGCACAGCGTGGAGCATGCACAGAGCAGCTTTGTACATAAAGCTGCTGTTCAGGGACAAAGAAGTTAGAGATGCATACCAAAACTTGAGTTTTCAACAGAGTGTGATGGAGACCTGTAGCTATGCACAAGCAGCTGAGTTATAGCTCTCTGACTCATACTTTCAGAAAACAGTTAAATTGCTACTAGTAAGATAAAATATTTTTTGTCTTTAACTACTTAATTCAACAAAGCACAACAATATACATGAAAACTAAAACCATTACATGGTTTATGAGTCCTCATACAGGCAGTGAGTATAAAAGCCAGCGACTTCCAGCAAGATTGAGACTAGCTTTCTGAAAGGCACAGGCTGGGGCAGCAACGAAGTGGAACTGAGGGACTGTAGTACCTTGAGCCCTGAGCCACAATGCCATGTTTCCAGATACTTAAATTATCATGAGCTGTTTCAAAACATTGAGAAGGGTATGTATTTGTTTTTCAGGTTCGCTCTGAAGTCATTGCCACCTATGCTCTTTGTGGGTTTGCCAACTTCAGCTCCCTGGGACTGGTAATAGGAGGCCTGAGTAAGAATCCCTCTCATAGACAATTTGTTTGGCAAGCAAATCCCAAAGAAAACATTCAAGGGAACAAGCTGTGGGTGAAGCTTAGCAGTATTAGGGGCTGAGCAGCTGCTCTGCTAGCACCCAACTGTGCATCGAAGGGCTCCCAGAGGGGCACAGGTTTGGTGTGGAGGTACTGGGAGAGGTGCTGAGGGTGAGAAGAGGGAACCAAGATCTGCTGATAGTCCCCCCTGTTTAGCTAAACAGCCCTTGAGCTTCAAAAGGAGCAAACTGTCTCCATGGCATGCTGATTTGAAAGATGAAATTGGCTGTTTCCTGTAAAAATGTCACATATATGCAATAGACTTATAGTTAAAAAAAAAAAGCTTTTCAGATCTCAATGGAAAAAGAAAAATTAAAAAAACATCTGAGTTCCTCACCAGGCAGCCATGATTGCTGGCAGCTATCTTTTACCCTGAAGCCCCAGTGAGCTCCATGGTGCCAGCAGTGGAGCAGCATGGAGAAACAAGACCCAGCCACAGGACCAGATCCTTCTCAAGGGCACTAGCAGCAGCGCAGCAAACTCCCAATGCAAACAGAAGTCACCATTTTATACATAAGATGTGTTCTTAACAGAAGATCCAACATTTGCACTTGGCCTTCAAATAGCCCGCTAAAAAAATTCACATTTTTTGTCCTCGTTTCTCCCAGTTCAAATTGCAGGATGGGAAATTCCTTTTGTGGTGGAAAGGTTGGCAGGTTCATCTTCCTTATACGTATTTTTCCTTGACAGACACCTTATTTTCCTTTCTAGCAAGCATTGCTCCTTCAAAAAAGAAGGAAATCATCGATGGTGCTTTCAGAGCAATGATTGCGGGAACTGTCACCTGTTTCATGACTGCCTGTGTTGCAGGTATAGTACTGAGGTTTGGTGTCCCCTAACATCAGTGACCACCATGTGACAATGCTACCATCGGAACCATACTATACACAGCTGAGCAGCCCCTGTCACTGAAACACAAGTATTTTCAGGCTTGGCAGGATTAAAAGTCAACATGAGATGAAAGGTTCCTGAAAACTAGAATAGGAAAAGGGTTTAGTTCTTCCATTATGTCTTTTGTTTGTCTGTGCATTACACAGCAGGTTATAGATGAGTTGCAATCCCTCCTCCACACCACTAGCTACAGAAATAACTTCGGAGCAGAAACAGAAAATTGAAATGAAGGAAGGGTGTAAAAGAGAAAGAGTGAAGGGGAAGCTGAACAACTCTTTGCCTTAACTTTAAATTGATACTTTAGGTGGATATTTTTTCCACAGAGCACTTAAATTAGTAAAATAGTCCTAAAGTGGAACTAAACAGCAGAGCCCTAATTTTCAAAGTCTCACTTTCCAGTTGAGGGAAGACTCACAATGCAACAGCCATTTTAGGGAGTGAATTAAAAAGAACATAATATTAATGATTCCAAAGATTAATTAATTGGCCAGATATGGTCCCATAGGTAAAATTTATCCCTGGTATTTAACAATACCTTTTCCAGCTCTCTTTGCTTACTATGTGATATACACAATTGCAGGATGCAATTTAAAGCACTCAGCGAAGAAAGATTTTGGTGTCTTATGCAGCTGAAAACACCATGGCTGTTTTTACCACAGATTCCTTATCCCTTTGTGTTCACTGTAGCAACAGAAACATACACATTTTGAAGATAAGCCCACACTACATTCTGAAGGTTACAGAACTATTTCACTAGAATGTCTTCAGTTTCACAGCCATCCATAATATTTTAATACATGACACTACTCTGCATAACTGAAGAATCAGGAAGCTCTACTAAAATGTGTCATTTCACAATACTGATCTTAAAAATAATATTGTGAACAGCCACCGGGAAAATCTTTCAAAAAAAATAAAATCTGCTTTGGAAAGAAAATTGCATTCCTCCGTGGCATTCTACCAACTCTACATGGCAAATGCTTTCCTTATGCCTGAGAAAAGGTAGTAGAGCCAGGCAATTTCTACTACTCCAGTTCTGGTAAGAACGTATTAAAAATGTGTCTGAGTTCCACAACACTACATGCAGAAGGAGCTGTCACTGTCTCCATTACTGCAGTGAATGCTGATATCACTCTTTGTGGGAAATTTTGAGGATAATCTACCAATGCAAACTATCTCATTCTAAAACAAAATAAAAGGTTCTGTGTTTACTTACACTGCTAAAAACATGGCATAGCTCCATTTTAGTTAATAAAAGAACAGTGACCCCACAGTAAGAAAGCCATTGCTATACATTTTTGGTATCATTATAAGGAGCGGGAAGTCAAAATTATCTAAGTGTAATAGGTTACTGTGCTTTAATTTCTATGTATATAAAGTAAATATATTGTTGTGGTCACTCCTTGATCCAGTTCTTTAAAATTATTCAGATTCTTTCAAAATCCCATGACTCAAGGCTTTTAATCTTGCACCTGTACGGAACTATCTCAGATAGCGATTTTGTGTCATCCAGAATGGTTTATTTGATCACACCTCCATGACTCACATCCCTGAGTGTTATCTTCTCCTTCATTACTCATTAAGAAAATTGTTACTTATTTCACAGGAATGCTGACTGTCCCTGGTCTGGAAGTTCCTTGCCACATCTTAGTAGGAAATGCCTCCAACTTCACAGATTTCCCTGCCAACAGCATACAGCTCATTGACTGCTGCCAGCATCTCTTCACCAGGTATTGAGGAAGTCTTTATCCTCTGTTAGCATAATTCAGAGAGCTCATATATTCTCTGAAAATCTAATTTTTTTTTCTTTGTATTTGACTTTTTTTCTTAGGCACCCGCTTTCCATGAACTTGCATCTTTTAAAGGAGTTAATATTTTGATGTTGCTGAATTGTTTTCCTTTCCTTGGGCATTTTTTTGTTATATGACACACACTCACAGAACCTACAACTCAAAATATCTTTGTTCAAACCAGAGTTACCTTAAAGACTAAAGATAATCATGTAAAGATTCAGTGGCCCAGCTCCAATTCATCTCAAATAATAACAGATAAATCAAATATTTGAACTAGCATAATGTTAATATAATATTTGAGTTTAACTATAGCTGAAAAAAAGCCAGGAGTCTTTCCTTCTGCTGTGTGTGAACATGAGTGAAGATAATAGCAACCATAACAAGGTAAAATGTATTTAGTAATTCTCCATCCAAGATAGAGAAGAAATAAATAATGTTATTAAATAAAGAATATATTCAGGTGTACTTAACACCATCTCAAAAAGAACCAAAGGTCTATATATTTAGGTTATGACAAGAACCTTTTAAATTTCTCCCAGTGTGCTGCTTTTATTTTTTGTTTTCACAGTCAATTGCTTTAGAAATAAATACTCTTAATTCATCCTTTTCCCATGCTGTTGAAAGTAGGAGAACTTCTTCCTTCTTTTCACATTTCTATTAGGAAATATAATGCTCCAAGATTGAGCATTTGTCTACAACAAAAACATGCAATGTGAACGTAACAGTGATGTTGCTGTAATCTGACCTGAAAGAATTCTCTAGACAGAATCCTTAAATGGGAGAAATTTTCAGAATTATTTTGATTTCGTTGGATCTGCCTGTGCTTAACTAAAACAGGGGGTTTGTGTGGAGAGTTATCTTGTTTCATTTCGTTTGCATCAAGACTTGTGGAAACTTGAAATTTCTTACAGTATTTAATTCCCCATGTTAGGAATCCAAATTCCAGTTCTAATTTCAGGGACATTTTTTTCCCTATTGCTCTTTTGACACCTGCATTTCTTCTTTCCATGCCTTGGCATAGTATGTATCTGTGACATGGGCATATGCAATTTGTAAAATCACCTTATCTTTATGGTAACATTTTTAGATTTCTATTCACAAAAATATAATTTAAAAGAATTACTAGTGTTAGTATCAAGATCACTGTCTTCTGCCTGAACATCAGTGCTTGCATATCACTGCACAGAATTTCTGTTCTTTTGACCTGATGTTACAAATGAGTTTATAATAACATTGAACTACTATCAAAAATTATTACACAGTAAAAATAATCTGTGGGTACATTCCATCATTTTTATTTCTTCTTTACTCCAACTTTTGCTCATCACATTAACTTTAACACTACCAGGTTGCTACAAAGACAAGAACCTGCTCTATTTTCAGCAAAATCGATGTTGAGCAGATGCTTTGAAGATGCAAAAACATTGAATAGAGAAGTGAAAAACTCATTCATTTCAGTTAACTAGGAAAATATAGCAGTGACATGAAGACTTAATACAGAAAAACAAGCATTATCCTAATAAAAAGGGCAAATAACTGGTCATGGCACTTGCCTGGTTCTTGGAAAGTTTTCTCTCTGTTTCATTTCTCATGAAAATGTTAACACATTTAAAGTGCTTTGGAAAAAATGCATATGCACATGTGTATTTGGGTGTGTATACATATACTGCAGAGGAAAAGAGAGAAAGATTCCTGCAAGAAAATTCTGTGATTCTGTGAAAAAATGTTTATCTGATTTCTGCTTTTATCTCCTTCTCCAGTGCAAATCATTCGGAGGACATCTTTCCTACAGGAAACTACAGTCTGAGTTCCTGGAAAATATGTTGCCAAATACTGAGTCAACCTGCTTTCCATTGCACTTAGATTAAGTTTTAATTTTTTGGAGGGGATAGATCATAAATAAGAGCTGTGTTCCTTAGAAGAAAGAAAATAAAACATTTCCTTTCAACAATGACTGTGAATTTCCCTCACACAGTCTTTTATTTTCCATCTCTTACCAGCCCAATTCCTCTGACTTGTTTGTTATTATTCATAAATTAAACTGGGATAAGTGCAAGACACCTCTTGCTGCAGATCTCTTCTCACATTACAAACCAGAACAGAAGAACATTTCTAAGCCTGATTCTCCTGACCTAATTTCTACCGTGAAGTTGACTAATCTGTCAGACTGAACTTCTGTAGGCATGAAGAAAACCAGATTCAGAGGATTTGGCAGCCACTTACAGAAAGCTGTGAGCTAGAATTCAGAATTGCCGTCCATTCTTAATAGTATTCCTGCTCTTTTTGATAGCAAGTAAGTGTTTACTGTATGAAGATAAATGACTGTGTTCTCAGAAATCTCTGCACATTCTGCAGGGATAACTATATAGTTACATATATACCTGCCTACCTATAGCCAGGTAACTATGGCTGCATGTGAACTGAGCTGCTAACATGTGATACACCTCACCATCTTGGCCGCTGAAGCACCCAGATCAGGGTAACCACTCTATGCCCCAGTCTCTCTTCTGTCCACAAGACAGTGCGAGAGGTTGGTCCCGGTTTAGAGTTAACTATATGCATGAAAATGTCCAAACTCCAAGTAAAGTTTCCTGTATTGATTCTTATAAGTCTTTGGGTTTAACCACTGTGAAAATTGATCCTGGAGTCACCAATCAGGAACTTTTACTCACATTTGAACATTATCAAATATGGGTAAAATCAGGTCATAACCTGACTAATCTCTGTGAAAGCAACATTAATGTAGAAGATCTGAAAAGGATCCTCTGGAGGAACAAAGTCTGTTATGTTATGATCTTAAGCTTGAGACTTTTCACAGACTACAAAACTGAGTTTTTTGCAGATTGAGAGAGAGTCTATCCTGTGACATTGTTAATGCTAAAGACTGTGGAAAAAAGCAAAGAACTTGAGTACAGGAACATTTGAAAATCCTGACATACCTTCCAAATAAAAATAATGCAGAAGGTCTACTCTGAGAAAACAATTACTGACTTTTCAATGTTCCAGTAATTACTGCAGAATTCCAGGAAATCCAGATCCATAAACCTAGACAGCTGCCAGTACAGCTGTTTAGAGGAGGTATTTATTTGAACTTACTCTAAAAGATTCTAGTTTACTGTAATACTCAGTTTATTAACATATCTTCAGAAAAAATTATGTCAGTATTATTGCTACTGTTGATTTTTATCAGTGGTTTAATATTGTTCGGTGTTTTGCTTTGGCCTTATCCACATAGTTTTAGGAAACCACATGTCCACCTCAATTTTCGGTGGTTTTAAAGAGTGTTGATAATCCTGATAATGATAGAAATATGCTCATACATATTTAATGTAAACCCACCCTAAAGAAATGGCATGGGTTTGGTCCACAGTTTTTATCCAGCATGCTGGTTACAGCAGGGTTTAGCTTTCAAATAAGTTTTGAGTCTGAAATAGAGAAACACATTATTTCAAGGAAAATTAATCAGAAACATTAGCTCTCACTGTCAAGCAGAACATACCCCTCTGTTTACAAATCATCACTAACACTCTCCCTCTTTGCTATTTCTTACAATGCTCTATTTAATAGTAGCCTTTCAAAATGGCTAGTCTTTTCATTCCCGCCATTTTATGCTGGTTAAAAGGATAGTTACTCAGGCTAGTAAATACAACCATGTGTGAACTGCTAAAGAATCCTCTCATACAGCTTACAGTAGCAGCCTTCCTCCCACAGAAGAGATGAAGTGTGGTTTTTTTCCTTTTTAGGACTCCTCTATAGCAGGAAGACAATTTTTGCAGAGTATATGTGACATTTCCCTATCGACACCTGGTCAAAGAGGTTGCCCATCTAGTTTGCTGATTGCTTAATTGAAAGACAGTGTAATGGGACATTGCATCCTAAATGTACCAAAAAGAGCAGTGAAAGTAGGAGGGGATTGCTAACAAGTACCATCATGTGTTCAAGTGACTGTTTTTCTCTATCCTTATGATGGTGCTAGGAGCTTAATGTAGAACTGTTTGTGTTTCCCTTGGCAAGCAAAGGGAACAGTGTATTTCACCTGCTTGAAGGTAAGCTGGTATCTTAACCCTGAAGTGTTAGCAGCCAGGAACACATTTCCAACAACACCAGCACCAATGAACGTGCATCACAGACCTGAGAAGAAATACTTGATTTAATCAATTGGTTGCTAGCACGTGCGTTGTTTTGACCCTGGACGGACACCACATATCTATCAAAGCTGTTCTGTCTCTCTCCTCCTGTGCTGTACAAGTGAGGGAAAATCCAGTGAAAGGCTCATGGCCTGAGATAAGGGGGGAGAGATCACTCACCAAGTACCATCACAAGCAAAATTAATGTATTGCTGATCAACTCAGAGTTGGATACTGGGAAATAAAACTAAATCTTAAAAATACTTTCCCAGTTTTATTCCCGATTTTCTTTACCTCTACCCCCCAGCAAAGAAGGATGATGGAGAATTGGAGTTGTGGACATTTCATCACATGTTGTCTCTGCTGCTTCTTCCTCCTCAGCAGTACTTCTCACTTTCCTACTCCAGCATGAGGTCCTTCCCACAGCAGACAGTCCTCCACAAACTTTTCCTCTGTGAGTCCTTGCATGGGTTGCAGGTCTTCATGAATTCCAGAGGGTGCAGACTTTTAGGTACAGACTGCTCCAGCATGCATCCTGCACAGAACTTGGTTACAAGTCACAAGTTCTACCTACTTCAGTGCAGGCATCCTATGGGATCACAGCCTCCTTCAAGTATCGTCCTGCTATAGTGTGGGGTCCTCCACAGGCTGCATGTGGACATCTGCTCCACCATGGACCTCCATGGGCTGCACCATGCACTGCAGGGGAATCTCTGTTCTGGCACAAGGAGCAACTCCTTCCCCTCTTTCTCCACCGACCTTGGTGTCTGCAGGAATGTTTCTCTCACATATTCTCACGCCTCTCTTTTCACTGCTTGTTTTGCAGCAGATTTTTCCCCCCTTCTTAAATAGTTATCACAGAGATGCTTCCACTGTTACTGACAGGCTTGGTCTTGGCCAGTAGTGGGCCAGTTTTGAAGCAAGCTGAAACTGGCTCTGTCAGACATGGGGGAAGGTTCTGGAAGCTTCTCAGAAAAGCCACCCTTGTACCAGCCCCACTGTACCAAAACCTGTTCACATAAACCAAATACACTATACACCTGTGGATTCAAAGATCTAAATTAACATTTTGTAAACGATTAAAAAACAGGTGAAGCCTATATGAAGGTATCCCTGTTTCAAAGGTCTTGTAAAAAACAGAGCTTAACCTGTTTTGCAGTTATTGGCATGGCAGTGCACAGTAGGTTGTAACTAATGCAAATGATAAGTGAATGAAGCATTGATGGCATGACTCAATTTTTCACCCACTGAAGATCATATCTAATAGCTTTGTACTGTAGCTTTCACAGGATGTCAGTCACTAAAAGTCACTGGTAATAATTCTAGGAACACTTTTACACAGTTCAGTTCCAGTTCAACAGTTCCAGGAAACATACTGTGTACCTTTTATCTCACTCAGAACATCAATGAAAACTATCCTTAATATAAGACAAAGTTCTCTCTGGCCCCAATTTAGAAAAGCACTGAAATACGTAATTGAGGCAAGCCTGGTAGGCAACAGAACTATTTCTATTTTAATTGACTTAGAAGCAGATGGAGAAAAACACGGACATCTTTGAAAGAAACTTTTTCTAATTTTACATACCACAGATGCACTTGCAACCCACACATCTTTATGAAAATGTGAGTCATTGACTATATGTTGTGAATTAACCTGGCAGGCAGCTAAACACCACACAGCCACTTGCTCACTCCCTGCTGCTACCAATAGGATATGGAAAAGAGTTGGAAGAAAACAAAAGTAGAATCTGTAGGCTGAGGTAAAGACATTATAATAGGACAGGAAATGAGGGAATTATTGTTTGTCGTTGTTGTCATAATAATAATAGTAATAGAATATACAAAAGAAGTGATATACAAGGCAATTGCTCGCCATCCAGCCTGCAGCCAGCCTTCCCCCAAGTTTATATGGTAAGCATGACACCGTATGGTATATGGACCATCCTTTTGAACTCCTTGAATTAGCTGTTCTGGCTCTGTTTTCTCCCAACAGATCGCTCTTGTGCTCCCCAACCCCACACCACCCAAACTATTCACTGGTGAGGTGATACGAGAAGCTAACAATTTCTTGACTAAAGGTAAGCATTAATTAACAACTGAAACCATTGTGTTATCAACATTGTTTTCATCCTAAATCCAAACACAGCACTGTACCAGCTACTAAGAAGACAAGAAACTATTCCAGCTAAAACAATGATGCTATGTTGAAGAGGTATGTAATATACAGCAAGTTGTGGAGCCGAGTCAGTATTCTCTACACCAGGTTTCACTTTTTTCTCACAAAAGATATGGACAAAGAGACGTGAGATGCCAATGATACAGCATATGAATACCAATTCTTCTGCAGAATGAAACCGTTTTTGCTACACAGTGGTCAGACTGCTTCTCACTATGCAGTGCCATAAATCCATTGTTCCAGAAGTTGAAAGTCTGTGGATCACTGGCAGACTTCCAAGTTTCAACTGATACAGCTAGCATTAAAGTCACTTAAACATGTTGCTTATCAGTGGCACATAGCTGGGAAGGTGTCTCTGAACCTCACTCCCACCAGCAATGGTAGAAGACAAATCTGTGTCAAGGGCATTGATGCAGTGCAAGAGAGGATCTCCATTCTTGTGAGGTATGTGGCATTGAGAGCACAACCCTGTTTGGCAGCTGTCAGCACAGCTCTATGTGGCCTGGGAGCAGCTGCTGTGAAGGCTCACATTTGGAGTATGTGGGCACAGCATCCATGTGGCACCATCCCAATTCTGTGAGCAGGACCACAGAATAAGTAGACCTGCTGCAATCCTAAACTGCTATTCGATATCAAACATAAAAACAAGTGGCAGGTCACAAAAAACTTCATATTTGAGAGGCTGAATCAAATTCTCTCATGTACATAAGTCTAAACTTTGTGGATCTTCGCTGAAGCTGGAGTTATGCACTTGTTTCAGTGTGAATCAGACAAGAATTATTTTCTTGGATTTGATTCTAATTTCAAGCTGCTTTTAAAACCTATCAGTGCCCAGAAACAAGTGGAAGTACTTAATTTAATACAATATTGTGTATTGATCAGTACACATGCTCCTGTTTTGCCTTCTGGAGCTCTGAATCTTAGACATGAGAATATGAGCCTGGAAAACAGACTTTTCTCTTTAGCTCATGATTATTTATAGAGAGAGTAAAAAATGAAAGCATTTCTTGTTGGTATGGTACTATGCAGCACAGGGATTCCCTATAGCAACTAGTGCATTGCCTCAAAAGGCATTGATCAGAATGCTTGTGTTGCCATGGTTGTCACAATGAATATTTTATTTTTCCTATATTGATTGAGGCCTTTGATGTCAGGTGGCTAGAAATGTGAGGGAAATGGGAACACCCTACATGACATTGGTGCTTGTTCCCTGGTGGCAAATATAGATGGCAGTTCAGGACTACAATTGCTTAGATGAAATGGGAAAATTATGAATTTTTACATGCAAAATCTTGTGTGTTACCAGAATTAAGTATAGTAAGAAATATCATATTTGCGTCTTCTTGCTTACTTGTTTTCCATGTGCTACAGAAGTGTTCCTGCCTCAGCAGAAATTGCATTGCAACATTTCTGTGACTTTCCACAGAATATTCTGAGTTCAAAGGGACCCACAAGGACCACTGACCACAACTCTTCAGTGAATGGCCTGCATGGGGATCAAACTCACAACCTTGGTGTTATTAGCACCATGCTTGTCCCCATATTAGGTAGAATGGCCCCACATGTAGGATAATAAAACTTGATTTGTGCCCAGTTGTGAGTTTTGTAAGAAGCCCCATTTTCATTTGGGAAACTTTTTCAGCTCTATTTCTGACCCTTAAAATGAAGCAGTAGCCTGCGTGTGTTGTTAGAAGTTGTATTAAAACAAAATCTGTTAGATAGCAAAAATGGGAGAGCAGGACTTTCACAGTTGTGGCATTATACACTCGGGAAGTCCCTCCATCTGATTCTGTTCTGGAAAGCTAAGAGAAACTATACGTTACATGTCTAGTTTCTGTCAGAGGTTCTTACACATGAATTGAAACAAATATTAAGTCCACCAACTCAGCACTTTGCCTAAACTAACAGCTCTGGTTCAACTAAAAAAACAATACTGTGGATAGGTTCATACCAACATTATTTCCCCTGTCTACTTCCTCTCTGTTGTATCGCTGTAGCATCTTAGTTCAAACAACAACAGGGACACAAAACTTTGGTCCATACCAAATGACTGCTGTTACATCTCACAATCTCACCTACCTTCCATTGTTGCTTACCTTTAAAACCCCAAATAATGAAAGTATCAGTAACTGCTGACTGATCTTGTGTAACAAAACTGTCACTTGACTCTAGTTGGCTATTTGGCCATATTATAATAATTATTACACAGGGAAAGACTCTGAAGTCTCTTATCTTTTTATCATGAATAATTTTTGTGTTACTGGTACTTCCCCAAAAAGCCACTGAAAAAGATTCTTTATTTTCAGTTCACAAACACCATGTAAAAGACATCCAGCATCAAATTTTTTTATGTAATCATGTCCAGGCATTTCAAAATAGAAATTAATCCTCGCAGCTATCTGCTGTTCTTTCAGACAGCTCAGCTGAAGTAATTTGACATACCTTGTGTACTCTGATACTTACTTACCTTCCTTAAGTGATTGTGGCTTCATCTGAAACCACATAGGGGAATTTGCAGATCTCCCCTAGAACTATCAGTTTTCTCCTTTTGCCACAATCAAAAATAATAAATAAAATAATAAAACCTCAACAGAGCCCAGAATGAGATTTCAGGCTAGCGGATTTCAATTTACTGTTGAATTCCCAATCCCCGTGCTTCCCTCCTTCCATCATTTCTTCTTCTGACCATTCTATGACTTTACAGTAGCACTGTTCACATCTTGCTTTCTTTATCTGCTAGTTTTTATCACCTTTGTTTTGATTTCACGCATCACCTCAGGGTGCTGGAATTTTTCCCTTCTCGGATCACTAGGTGGCAGAACACAACCAGTAAAAATTCTTCCCAAGAAAATACATAGAGATACAAGTACCCAGCCTTTTTATTTATATATATGTCACCCACTTGGGATTTTTGTTGCTCAAAATTTCATGTTAAATACTTTGATTACCCCGTTTTCAGGTTATTTAAAAATACTGTAGGTTTTGGCAAAGGGGGTTTGCTTTTAAGGGGTCACTGTGGGCCAGTGTGTTCCAGTTCTCAAGAGTGCCACATAGCCATCCCTGAAGATGATCTTTTCCTATAATGTTGTTATCTAATTCCTCTGATCTCTTATCACCTTTGTAGGTTGTGGTGAAGGGTGTTAATGCCTGTCTGTGGCAACCTTAGTGAAAGTAATAGAATGAATTATGGAATACATAAAGGTTTAGATGCTGCAAAAACTTGCAATAGGTGGAGGTGTGGAGAGGATAGTTGTGCATCCTGCTACAATATTCTCATTCGAGTTAGCTTCAGATAATATGGGCTAAAGATTTCTAAAACCATGCATTGCCAACATTATTAGCAACAACTATAATAATACCAAAGTCTATTTTACTGTAATCTCCACACAAGTCCAGCTCTCAGCATGTCCTCTGCCTTGGGGCTTGCTGAACACAATAAGGCTTTTTACAAGCTGATATACTTTTCCTCAGTTGCCTTGTAGACTTAAGGGGAAGCAGGAATCAACTCACTGTGAGAGAGAGGGTTAAGAAAAAACATATTAATAATGACATGAGTAGCAGTCCTAGAAAACAGTATCCTTGGAAAGGAAAGGGAAATATATTGTGCAGAAAACAATGACGAGATCCTTATGAGGTGTACTCATTTACTCAAGTAAGTGGCTTGCCTCTGGAGAATTTATTGTTGCAGTGTTTGGCAAACTATTTACAGAGAAGAGGGAAGCACAAAGAGCCTCTTTTGCCTTCCATAGATACTAGAACCTCTACTCAGGAGCTTAAATGCTTACTTCTAAATATGGCAAAGTAATCCACTTCGCAGAACAGTAACCTGCTCACAGTGAGTTGCAAGACCTTCAACAGAATTTAAAAGGCTCTTTAAAAGAGATTGGATGGGTATAGTATTCTCAAAACCTAAATAAGGAGGTCTCTCCTTTACATTCACTCCAATTGAGAAATGTTTCATCTAATACTACGAGACAGCAGCTACCTACTTTTGGCTGTTCTTCATATCTCAGATCTGTGCTTGTGTTAATAGGAACTTCAGGAAAGGCATATACAAGATGTGAGCACTCATCCTTCAGAAACCTGTATTGGAACCATCCACAGAACACCCTCGAAAAATTTGAAGGGCTCAAAGCCAGAGAAAGTGTGCTGCTGAAACAGGCTTAGATAGATTTAGCATTCTTGCATTAGCTTTTCTTCATATTTCCTTATGTCATTCCATAAAGCATGATGTATATGCTTGTCAACAGAATTAACTTTAGTTTTGTGAGCAGTAGCCAAGTGGGTGGTAGTGTTGCTCTTACCAGCAATACCCAGCTTTGAAAAGGCTCTCTCTTCTGAAACACTGTTCATAAAAACATTTTCACTTGGACATGAAAGGGAGCATATTCTCCAAAGATAATTTCAGCTACTTTGAAAAGTTACATTTCTGTCCTGCTGACTTCAACCTGATTGTTTCCCAAAATCCTACAACACAGACATCAGACAAAAATGGCTTCTACACTATATATATGTTCAATTGCTTGTGCTTAATTATGTGGCAAAAATATTTTTCAACGTATGTTATTCTCACTAGAACTATATGAGGTGGCAGCAGATAATGAACTGTATTTCTTTCATGCTTTATGCTTTCTCAGCTGTTACAGTTCTGCACAAATCCAGTCAGGCAGTTTAGTCATTAGCTATCAAAGAGAGAGCTAGCCTGATTCCTGAGAGCTCTTTGATTTAGCAGCACTGGTAGTGAAGAAAAAACTCTGATCTGATGAGCACAAATCTAGCAAAGAAAGTTCCAATTGAACCAGACCTGATAGTGCTGGTCAAAGCAGAGAATGGTAATTCTACCCCTAGTTTATTTTCATAGGGGACATGGAAGGAACCAGTTTTCAAAGGACAAAAAATCTGCCATTTGCAGACTGTATTTGCAAATATAAATATTTCAGAGAAATAAGGTTGAATCCTGAGGTGTTGGTACAAATGACCCAGGAACTCTTGGGGTGACATTGAGAACTCTTATTGTTCTTTATGTAAAAGTGATCTCATTTAGAATTCTTGGAAAACCCTCTTAAACTTACATGCCCCAGGAAAGAAAAAAAACCCCAGAACATAACCAAACAAACCCCAAACACCTGCTGCTAGATGTCTTTTTCTTGTTTGTGACAATGTAAGACTATGTTGATGATACCTGTTTTGTTTGATGGCACTGCTTCTGGAAAACTGTGTTCTAAAACACACTAGGTATAACTGAGTGAATTACTTTTGCAGGGACTATGAACAGCCACTACCCTCCTTTTCAATCCTCATTATACAAACAAATAGACCCAGTATTAGAGAGCTTTGGATCCAATTTTCATGGAATAAACAGAAAAAGCATGTGTAGAGATCAAGACAACAACTGATATGGGTGCATAAAATGTTAATTACAGAGTGCTATCATAGACAAAATAAAGGCAGTACAAACTAAGCAGCCATTAATGATACAATATAGAGCACAATACAAATATGACCAAGACTCATTTCCTAAGCAAGAGTATGGAAGTCTCACGTTTGTATTCTATTTGTGCAGTGTAATCCTCAACTGCTGGTAAAACAATACACTGCAGGTAGATAATTTCTTGGGTTTGACCACATTTCATGGCCCATTGCTAGGTGTATGCTGATCAGGTCCACTGCTGGCCATTGGTTAGAGCCAAGGTTATCAGAGATGGGTCCATAGCGCTTTGTTTACACCACAGCTAAAACACTGCTTCTTGACAGGTTCGTACTTCAGTTTTAGATACGTGTGTCTTCTGAAGAGACCCCTGTATTGTTCTAACAGCAGTGAGATTGTTCAGGGTGAGTATTTTTTTTAACCAGTGTAGGCCCTAGTCTCTTCATTACAAGTGTAGGTAGATCAGGACTGAACATGCAAGTGTCTGATGCTGCTGCTGGGAGCACCTATGGAGCTGAAAAAGGCTCAACAAGGACAGACTTTCACAAAAGTCTTTGTAAAGGAAGAGAGTGGGAGGCAATAGTTCTTCTGGAGTTTTTGTTTGCTTAGTTTATAAATAGTCAGCTTGATAAAGATTAAAAGTGAAAGAATATATTGGGTTTGCACTACCTTATTCAGCTCTCTGCTCTACATTGGGTCTAAGACTGGCCCACAAGGTCTAGATGGCTCTGATAGATGAGTGGTGGATCTGTGCTAGATATCCATTGTAAACTAGTGTAGGTGAGCTGTTATGAAATCAGTGGCAAAAGTTATGAAATTACTGTTGCTGGAGCATTTCAGCACACAAGCACACAGGACAGTCTTTCATCATGAAGTGGTGTATTAGCTTTATGTGGCAAGGTTTTGATAGTGAGGAGCTGCAGGTTTGACCTCTGCGAAAAGAAATAAGTGCTGTCCCCATGTCAGATGCAGCGAGTTCCAGCCAGCTCCTCAATAGAGCCACCATTGAAGTCCCCATATCATGTGTATGGAATACCTCTACAATCTGTCTATGTGCAGCTATGGAAAAGGTCTAGGCTATAAAATTGGTCTGTATGCCCCAGCAGGCTGGATATGAAATAGAAAACAGTAAACAAATTTCATGTGCTATCTATTAAAAAAGATTCTCAAACACCATAAATGGCACAGATGGAAGTATTACAACTTCTGCTAGCCATCTGTCTAATTAGAAATTCAATGCTACCTTATTTAGCAATATTGTTTAACCAAAAATGGGCTACATGAACCAATCTGACACCTCCACTTAATGTAATCATAATCTATGTTATTTTTCTCACGAAAACTCTAAGATTATTTAAGGATAAAGTTCTTTATTTTTATTTTAGCTACCTCAGTTTCAATGTGTTCTTGGGTGGCTAAAACCTGCCTAGAAAAGTCTAAAGAAGGAAAAGAACATCTGTGAATGCAAGTTTTGTTTCCGTTTTGTTTCCATACTCATTTCTACAGAGCTCACACAATCAGAATAGTTAGGATTGGGAGTGACCTCTGGAGATCTTCTAGTACAACCTCCTGCCAAGGCAGCTCAGCCATGTTGCCGCCAGGGTGGCTCTGCAGTTCCAAGTTCATGAGGTCTGGATGCACCAATGATAGAAGGGACCAATCTCAGAGCTGCCACGCTGCTGTAAAAGTGTTGGATGGACTGGGTTTTGGACAGGTTTTCAAGCATGTCACACTTATAGACAAGCTTCACTTGCTCATCATCAAGCACTTTGCATCCTGGCATACTTGGCCAAAATGGCCAGAGAGGTCAGAATTGAGAGTCTTGTACATCTTAAGAATTTGCTTATTTTCTGATGCTGAAACAGGATCCCAAACTGACTACATACTATGTTCCCTGGGTCAGCTCATCAGAACAGATTCTTCACAGTGCTTAGGCTTGTGAGATGTGGTGGTCAGGGTCTTTTTCAAATGTACCTTGCTCTCTAGCATTCTTCTGCTTAAAAATGGCTTTAAAGTTGCTTCAGTCTACCAGTGCATTTTTATCCTATGATTCTTTCACAAAAGTATGTCAGGAAAGAAAATAATTTTAGAGAACAACAAATAAACCAGCAAGGATGGCATGGGGCATGTGAGATGGAATGAGGAACATTCTCTGGGTTGAGAGGTTGTCCCAGGCTAGAACAATACCTTCTAGGGAAGATGGGAACCTTCCTGGAGTGGAAAGGGAAACTCCTCCACTCTACTATACCTTTTGAATCAAAATTATTTCAGTCAAAAAATGTAGAAAAAGAAGCAACAATTATTTACTTAAGTGTAAATGTAAATGTAAATATAAATAAATAAAAGTAACAAACAGGGGTTGCTGCAGGGTCCACCTGGACATGGGTGCTGGTCCGGGCACGTTAGAGGCAGCAGCAAGAGGCAATCTGGTTCCAAGGCAGGAGTTGGGAGAAAATCACCCCAGTGAGGCAGTACTGGGCCCTCTTCCAGGGTTGTAGCTGAAAAAAACCAGTAAGCACTGGCTGGTCCTTCAGAGAGTCCTTCTACTCTCCTGAGAAAAGGTGAGGGCGGGGGAAGGCAGGCATACTCCACCCCCTGCATTCAGGGCAGGAATTTGCCTGTTATCAAGGGCTATTAGCTCTCCAGCCCCACCCCTGTTGAGAAATTCTGTCCTTGACTTAGTTGGGTTAGCTTTTCCCTTCCTCAGTGTGATAGCATCGTGGTGGCAATGGAAAAAATAACCCATGACAGAAGTCCATTTGACTGTTTCATACCTCTCATCCAACAGTAATGGAGTATCCCAAAAGAATACTGCCTATTGCACTGGATTTCTAGTCTAGTCAAGGACAAAGCATCAATTCACAGGATCTTTGAAAGGAATGTAAAGCTTCTTTATGCCAGGGAATTTACTGTTCGCCTCAAGAGGTGACTGCTGCAATTAAAAAAAGGTGTTAAATCTCCAAATCAGAGGATCCTAACCATTAATGCATCATATGTATACTTTTAAGCTGTTTCTAGTCATTTACTACAAAGATCTGAAAACTTTCCTCCACGCTTTTTATACTGTGAGCTTGTAATGATCCATATGGTGTTGATGACATACTGACATATGTTGTAGCATGTGTTGTGAAAACTTCTGAGCCACAGTCTTCCCCTAAGGAGTAAGAAGACGGAGAGGTAGGCAAGAATGTGCATCTCCAGGCATGACAGATGCCTTCATCCACTTGAGTGTTTGTAGTTTTGGAAGATGTTTCTCCAAGTCTGTGGCATTTTTTAAGATTTTCAAACCTCTATTCTGTCCTTCACATCTGCTCTGATTTCTTTGTGAAGGAGTGTCATGGTTGACTCTGGCTAAAAGCCGAGAGCCCACACATAGATCTAAAATTTCTCAGAGAAGAGGAAAAAAACCCCCGACTTTTGTGATAAGGATTACAAGCAACTGTTTATTAACTACTTCACACAAGCAAAACAGGCTCTAACTTAGAATGTTAAGAATTTACTACTACTACAACTACAACTACTACTAAAATCAGAGCNTCACGGCCCACAGGGCTCCACCAGGCCCCTCTGCTCCAAACACAGGATCACAGCCTCTCTTTTCCGGCATGTCTCTGTTCCAGCGTGGAAAAATCTCCCAGTCTTTCCACGGGTTCACAGGCTGAAGAATCTTCGCCCCTATGATTCCTCACAGATTGCTGGGGCCCTATTCCAGTGTTTAAGGCATCTTCTCTTTCTCCTCTCTCCGACCTTGGTGCTAATCAAACTGCACACCCTCCTGTCTCTTAAGCCGCCATGATGTTCTGCGCAGCTTTTTTTTCCCTCTACTCCTTCTTAAATATGTTATCACAGAGGCGTTGTTGCCTGACCTTGGCTAGCTTAGAGCAGAGAAAAACTCTAGCAGCTTCTTAAAGAAGCCTCTCTCCTAGCCCCCCCCAACTAATAAAAAACTCTGGCTACTTGAAACCACAACAAGGAGCTTGCTAAGGAAGTGGTGTGGGTTGGTCAGTGGGCTCGCTCTTCTCCCCAGCACCCAGGGAATGGCAACTCCTCTGTCCCCCTCTCTGTTTTCCCTCTGCTACATTTCTATCTCTTTTCTGTTCTCTCCTCTGTGCTTGCTTCCCTGTGTCTCCCTGTTCCTCTTTTCAGATGTCAGAATGTGTTGCTGCCTCCCAGGTGACTGCTTTCCCCTTGGGGGAGAAGGGGAAGGAGTGCAACAAGACAAAAAGCACTGTAGGCAAAGGAGCCACAGGACACACGATGTTGGTGTCGGGCAAAATGGAGTGAGGGTTTTCATGACATATGGAGCACCAAAACTGGCTTTGCAAAACAAGGACCTAAATGCTGCTCACAAGCTAAGGAGAGCCATATTTCAGAGAATGTTTTCAGTACCATGTTCTCTGTGTATATGCAGAAGTATCTAAAATTTCTCACCAGCCCAAAGAAGAAAGATGAAAACAATTAAGAAAGCCTGGTGAGGAGCTAAAATACAAAAAACAGAACAGTGGGAAATTAAAAATTCTGGGTGCTGCTTATACATTTTCCGTGCAACTATTATCTTCTAAAAGAGACTTTTCAGAACACACTTTGATTTTCCATATAGTCTGAGATCATGATTCTGATTTTTGTTGTTCTGTGTCAGGGCTTCCTAACATTAAGAAATATATGTATGTCACATAACTGACATACGATAAGTATATTGTTGTTAATTGACCAGTTTGTTTAAAGCTGTATTTTTTTCATGGCACAAGAGAATGCAAAGGCTTAAACTTAAAATTAGCTTTCAAACAATGTTTTAAGAATACACGTCTAGAAAAAAGTATTCTCATAACTGTTGAAAATTCAACTACTGCATCTCTCATTGTGAATTTCTCATAAATGTATATATTTAATTTGATTGTCTAATATTTTCCCCAGCTCTTGTGTCACCTGCTTTCCAAAAAATAATTTTTTTTTACTTTAGAAACAGAGAGATGGCTGGGAATGTTTTTCAGAGTTGGAAATAGTTTTTCCTCTATCAACTTTTTTACTTCATGGATGGATGTTTGGGTTTGGTTTTGGTTTTTATTAGGGTTTTTTGGTCTGCCACATCTCTTCACAGTTTACTTACTATGATGACAAACACCCTAGAAAGGCTTGAGACTGGGTTATATCCGTAGGCCAATCACTTTGTGGGAATGACTAATCTTGCGTTGCAAGAAACTGATGCAATGTTATTTCATTGTGAGTTTTCCAAGCTCAGGTTTGCAAAGAGAAGTGACAACCACAACATTTGAGAGAAGGTGACAGAATATGAAGTGCACTCATTTTTCATCAACTAAGTTTTCTGCAGTAATCATTCTTGAAGCCAAAAAGACTTATTACTTAAAACACCCATCTCAGAGAAACTAACCTTCAATATGACAATGAAAAAGTCATTCTAACTTTTGTGTAGACTTTTGCAGAGGCATGTGTGGGATGATGGCTAGGGTTAACATTTAGAGAAGACTAAGAATTCTTAGGGTAGGAGGCAGCAGCTGCACCCTGGATGGAACAGACTCCTTGGATGGAATGAGGTTGATATGCCCCCATACAGTGATAATTGTCTGTTCAGAGGGATGTGGTGGAGTGTGAAGTGAATTGGAGACTATGTGGCCCCCTTCTGCTGAAATCCCAGCAGAATGGGGGAACATTGTGGTACTTGAAAGTTCTTGAGACTGTACAGTACCTATCAGCCAAAAGAGATGGACCAAGGAGTTCCTCTGCTGAGCCAAAAACCATGTCAAACCCACTCCCAAGTGTCAAGCCATGAGTACCCCCTCCCCACTAGGTATGGCGAGAGAACTTTACACCAACTAGAAATAAAAGGTCTTTTATTGCTAGAGTCACTCAAACTCCACCCAAACATAAAGAAATAGTATAAAAATAAGTTTTGGACAAGGGGAAAATTGGAGAAGAACTCCACTGAAACTGTTTGGGACAGTCAATGCTGAGCTTATCTTTTCCCTGCATAGGGATGCCTATTGGGTAAGAATTATACTCTACACACATAAATTACTGCTATTAGTATTAGAGCTTGCTTTATAGTGTTGTAGATTGTGTTAAATGTACTTCTGCAGCTAGACCCTATCACCAACAACCCAGGAAACTGATTAATCTGTCGCAATTTTTATTAATAAAGAGTGTTCTTTCGTATACTGTTAGCTTGTTCCTTTAAGGCACTAGCACTAGCAGTTGCTGGTGGTGGATAACACTTCGGCAGGACTTGCTGAGAGGTCTCCACGCTGTTGGCCTTACACCCCTGACAAGGGCAGGAGAGTCATTCTTCATCTTGTGAATCTATTTGTGAAGGGTCCCCTTAAGGGACACTGACAGAATGGTCAGATGCAAGGGTCTCAACTCAGTGGGTCACTGGCAGACAAATATATCACCAAGGGTTGAGAAAGACTCCCCTATGAAAGGGTCAGGCAAACCCCCTCCGTTTCATGCTACATCGTGTTTGCTCTCTTATCACCTCATCATCTCTGGCTGATCAAAAACTCATCTCCATACTCTTCATTCTCTGACAACAAAAGGAAAAAATAAAAAAGGAAAATAGAAACTCCTGACACTTTCTAAAATTTCCTCTTTTTTTAACTATTGCCGTCTTGGTCTTCTTCCCTGGTTTTAAGCTGGTTTTTTTGCACTCATGCACTGTTTAAAAATGCTTTTCTGAGCCCATCAGCTACATTGCCTTCTAGGTTCTAGGCCCTTCTCACAAACCTGTTTGACAGTTCAGCCTTTTAGACAATTAAGCACATCTTAGGGTCATCCAGTCACATTCATTCCTTGATTCTGGGCTTTCCTCACTCATTGAATTTCATTCTTCTCCTGTTTTTCAGGTCTTAAACCCACAGCATGTTGCAATAGGGAGCACCTGCAAATATATATACTTAAATGTCTGTTGTGGTTTTAAGTAGCCAGAGTTTTTTATTAGCTGGGGGGGGCTAGGAGAGAGGCTTCCTTAAGAAGCTGCTGGAATTCTCTCTGCTCTAACCTAGCCAAGGTCAGCCGACAACACCTCTGTGATAACATATTTAAGGAGAAGAAAAAAAAAAGCTGTGCAGAACATCATGGCCACTTAAGAGAGAGGAGAGGGAGAAGTTCAATGAACACCAAGGTCGGAGGGAAGGAGAAGAAGATGCCTTAAACACTGGAATAGGGCCCCAGCAACCTGTGGGGGATCATAGGAGCAAAGATTCGCATGCACACCCATGGAAAGATTGGAAGATTTTCACGCTGGAGCTGAGAAGTGCTGGAGAAGAGAGGCTGTGATTCTGTGGGACATTTGATGTCTGTGTCTGGAGTAGGGGGGCCTGATGGAGTCCTGTGGGCCATGGGAAGAAGAGACCCATGCTGGAGAGGACCAATAGCCCGGGGAGACCCACACTGAAGCAGCCAAGCAGCACCTGAATGACTGCACCTATGGTAATGTGACTTACATGACAACAATACCTGAAAAGCTGTTGTCAGTGTAATCCACAAATTCCATGGAAAAAGACCCCATGAGGAAAGCTGGGACTCTCTCTCTCTTCTGAGCAGCAGCAAAGACAACATCTGACTGTAACCCCCCCACTCCTGCCTTCCCATGCTGCTGGGGGAAGGTGAAGGATCTTAAAAGGAGGGGCGGGGGGGGGAAAGGGGTTTGTAACGTCCATCAAACTTCTCACTCTTAAACTCTTAAGCTCTGATTTTAGTAATAGTAGTAGTGAATACTTAATATTCTAAGATAGAGCCTGTTTTGCTTGTGTGAAGTAGTTAATAAACAGTTGCTTGTAATCCTTATCACAAAAGTTGAGGTGGTTTTTTTTCCCTTCTCTGAGAAATTTTGGATCTGTGTGTGTGCTCTTGGCATTTAGCCAGAGTCAAACCATAACAATGTCCATATAAGTAATACGTGATAAAATGAGGACCAGACCATGCTGAGCATTAGGAAGTTTTGTAGTCTACTGCTCTGTGAGAGAGTCACAGCAATGTAGGGCCTGTTTCAAAAGTAAATAAAGTCAGAGAACATCACTCTGATTTAAGAGAATTTTGGACTGTGATGGTTACTGAGGTATGATGTGCTATTGTAAGATGATGAAGTAATTGATCTATGCATGTAAAACATTGATTAGGTTATCTGTCATTTTATAACTCTGTAAGAACACAAATGAAAATAATATATGTGAGTTCTCAGGATGTCACTGTCAGGGAAAACTGGCAAGAAGAAGTTTGCTTGTAGCAGGCACAACGTAGACTTAGATGTTTGACACAGTCTTTGTAAGGTCAGTCTGAAGTGGGATTTAATATATCCCACTTCTGAATATATCTGAATATATCTGAAGTGGGATTTAATGCATATGTAAACATGCATTTACACAGGACTAAGCAATTAACATATTATCTTATTTGATCTCCATGTAAATTAACAAATAAAAACTTTGGGTTTTTTCCTCTTTTTTCCTGTAGAAACTCAGAGAATGACATCAAGATATGAAGAACAAAGCTTTTAAAGGTTAAGGAGACCTCCTATTAGATTTTTAAATTGAGTTTTTCAAAGGGTAAATTATATTTTATTGAAAGAGAAAAGTCATTACTGGGAGACGTAGCCATGTAAAAATATATTGCGGAGTTGATGATTTGGTAACCACAAGAGTGACTCTCAAGTGGTTCACCACACTCTTAAATCCCGAGAGGCTGAATGCGTGTTGCTACCCACGTTGGCAATTTCATGAATTGGTGGATTTTGTCATTCTTCGAGAAGAAATGGTTGCTGATCTTCCCTCTTATGTGACCTGTAGATATAATTTCCACAGGCCAATTCAGTTGTGTTACTGTAATTTGTTTTAGATTTTATTTTTAATTCTGCTTGCCAAGGAAACTGAACAACCTGTTCTCATTTGGGAAGAGAAGGAAGAGAAGAGGAGAAGGAGGGGGGATGGTTTTCAGTAATTAGAAATACAGATTTCCTTTGGAAATTCCTTTGCAGATAGGTGAAAGGATACTGGTGTTATGGTTTGTTTTGAGGAAAACTTTTTTCCACTTTTGTTTG
>WEIV01004653.1:0-27668 GCA_013390005.1 Calyptomena viridis | reverse complement strand
TTGGGTGCTTACATTGTTTGAATAAGGGTGTTTTGGTTTTTTTCGATACATATATATATATATATATATATACATATATATAGTTTGTTTGTTGTTAATAAAATCCTTTCTATCCTTATACTCAAAGTCTCGAACAATTTGATATTGGATTCACTTTTAATTTGTTTCAACTGTCTCTCCCCCTTCAAACGGAGACAACTGGATATGTGCAATCTCAAAAAGCATCATGCTGAAATATCTTGACTTGTCACCATGTTCAAGACCATGCTGAATGTTGCACAGGAAACGGATCTCTGAGTTTCTTTAAAGACTTTATAGAATTTATATGGGAAACCATCCAAGCCAGCTGTTTTTCCATTATTTACTGAATTAATGGTCTCCTCAACTGATGCTTTTTCTTTATGTAGCCATGTGGGGCATTTGAAGGCTTTTAAGGGTCCACTAAATTTTTTTATGTAATCAAAGTAGTAATTTTTTAAGTATCTATCATCACAGGTCTGTCTAAAGGCTTTATCTTTGCCTGAAGTTATTTCTCTCTATCTTGAATTTAAGTGGACCTTACTTTATTATTCTTACTTCATTTTCTAAGTGTACATTCCAAGTATTTTTCATTGCCCGTTGTACATTTTTCAGTGCTGTTCTCTTAAATGCTAATGGACAGCATGTTCTTCATCAGGGCTGGAGAAAATTTTTGTCTGTAAAATGGAAGATTCATCCCCATAATGTGTCCTGATTTAACAAATCACAATTTGAGACAGATCAATAATGGTTGGCATTTCTTTAACAACCTGCATTTCAGGAACTAAAAGCACTTAAAAAAAATAATTTACCTGAGCTCTGAGAATGCCCTGAAAATTTTAGTAATACTGTGGTGTGTCATTTCTCCCACATGCTGGGTTACAAAAACATAATACTTCCAAACAGAAAGTAGTAGCAGCAACTCTTCATGCTTTGACTGCAGCACTAGGACTGAGGCAGAAAATGCAGATACAGTTGTCCATAGTTCATGTTCAACACCTGAGGAGACTGAAGAGGTTCATCGGTAGGATTTATAGGTAGAAGGGGTTTGCCAGGATCAGGTGTGAGGCTGAGGCATTTGGATGAGTTTATTAAAAAATAGTATCAGAGTTAGGAAAAGAAGTTGTATGAAAAAAAGCTTGTCATTTGTTAGAACAATACTATTTCAGCAAAAATCCTTTAATTAAACCTTTTTCATTATGTCTGTAGTATACCAATATGATATCTATGTTACTTCTGATGTTCAGCTCATTTCACTTATTTTTTTTAGATTTAGCTTTAGGTTACTCGACTGTCATTGTTTAAAGACAAATACTGGAAGTCAGGAACTCCAATAAGTTGTCCCCCCTCCTACCCCTTTATAGAGGGACAAAAAACCCCAAGGAGATTATAAGTGAAAAAATAACAGTTTACTAAAAGGAAAATAGCATTAACTATAAAAATACAGAGGAAAACAGTTTACCCAGAGAGTAAACTGGGCGGAATCACCCAGATTCTCACCAGAGCGGAAATCACCACCTACATGTTCCCCCAGGGACGATGAGGAAACAAAATGACAAGAGGGTTCTCCCCTCCCACCACCTGCTCTCAGGTCTTAACTGCAGTGGTGATACCAGTTAAAAGTCTCTTTGTTCCCTGGCTTTGAAGCCACGGCAAGGGCTCTGGCATGGGGTGCATTTCCACCCTGAGCTGATGCCCATACCTCCTCCCTGAAGAGAGCAAGGAAAGATGCCATTCTTCCAGTTCCTGGCATGACTTTTTTCCTTTGTCCAGGCCAGGCAGGGATGGTTTCCAGCCTTGACAAAGACCATCCCCTCAAACTCTCCTCAAGGAGAGGGCACGGCAGGGCAGCCCCCTTCAGATGATGTAATTATATGAATATTCATTGCTGTAACTCTCCTTTCCCTGGCTTGCAACCATAACATTGACATTTCTAATTTCTAATCAGCTTCTCAAGCCCAAAAGATTTCATTGGAAGCTTTCAAATTACAGGTGACCCACTGACACAAAAAGGCATTGTTTAAAAAAAAAAGAAAATGGATGAAGGGGGAGAAAAAACCTCTGGTATTTTTTTAGTTTAAATCCTTGATTTGAAAAGGTTGTTGAAAATACAAGTACTAGGCTCAAAGACCTGAAAAACAAAAGTCCTTTTCTGAAGGGCTGAGAGATTTGAAAGATTTAGCGTAAATAATTTACTTCATAGTCATATTTCTTTATGCTGAATAATTGTACGGGTCTGGAATAGAAAGCAGTTGAAGAGTTGAAGAGTTGAAGAGCAATGTCTGCCATACATATGACAAAAAAAGAAATGCCCCTGAGGATGTTTGCTAAGCTGGATTAGTTTCAGGACACTCACATTTTTGCACCTAAATATGTTTGGTTCCCCCTGACACAAACTCTCCTTTAACATCTGTAGTTGAGGTTTCTACGGCAATAGTTTATGCAGCCGTCATGGTGAACTCATTTTTTCCTGGTGAGTTTACTTGCTTTTGGTACCTGTGTTCCTGCAACTTTGCTTCAGGATGCCCCTCACACAGAACAAAGGGCAAATCTCCAACTATTTCCGGAGGGTGCAGTGTTAATACACTCTCTCATTTTTTGCCCTTTCAAATACTACTCTAAACAGCCTCCAGTATTACTACCAACATTATTCAGGCCCTGTTATGAGACTGACAGTTTATTATTTGTGTATGTGTTCATTTGTCAAACAGGGGGAGCATTCTGTCTGAAGTATAAGTATCTTGAAGCAATCATGGGTGCAGGTGCAGCTCTGTATAGTTAACTCGCAAACCAAGGAGGGACTGAGAAATAGAGGGATTACTAAACAAATAGCACTAAAAAAAAAAAAAAAAGGAAAAAAAAAATGGAGAGAAAGGAAGGAAGTTGCTCTTTGTCCAGTGAAAACCATTTAATAACAAGCTGGGCAAAACTGTTTGCATGTTGTGGCTGTCTATTCCAAATGGTTGAGTGCCAGCAGTTTTGCTGAGAGCAGGAGCCATCTGATACAACAGCACAGAGAAAGAGAGTGAACGTATCAGCAGGACACAGGGAATCAGAGAACCGAATAGCATTCAAAGGACAGCCTGTATTTTCAGTGCAGTTTAAGAGGCAGCACAAGTTAAACAAAAGCACGATTTTGTTGGTAATCAGCTTTTGTCCAATGGGCTTTTTTGAAGCTCTAAGAAGATGAAAGATGTGCTTATTAGTTAAGCTTGTTCAATAAGGGCTTGAACAGCTCCAGTTTGAGTTGAACTGTCCTTCAACAGAGGAGTGAAAGAGAAGGACCTTACAGATCTTTATGATGAGGGGCTATGACATGCTGAAATAGTTTGTGCTCTGTGTTTAGCCCCATGTTTGCACTTTCTTCAGGCCTAGACTTCAATACAATGTGCTCATGATTCTTCACATTCTAGAACCTACATGTACTTTCCAAGTTCACATCTCTTTGCCTGAACAGTACCAAAACTTCCCACCAGGTAGTATACCTGCACATATATTTACTATAGATTTAAATTGGGCACTTACTACAGGGTTGACATAAATCTTCCTGTTCACCAGCTAAAACCTTGCCCAGCCTCACTGCGACTCTCAAGATGTGCTAGCTTGCTATCTAGGCTAGATGCTAGACCCTGAGACATATTTTGGGTTCAGCTTTGTAAGTCTACCATGCTGCACTGAGGTTTCAGCTGGTGTCAGTTAGCTGTGGGTAGGTCTCTGGTGCCTCCCATTTTGTGCCCAAAGAATAAGCATGCTCTGGCTTGACTCTGCAGTGAGGACACTCCACTTAACATTAAATGTCTCAGTCTAGGGCCCTCCACACAGCTCTGTGCCACAGTAGTGAGCTGTCAGTCTTTTCCATTGCCAGAGAAAACCCTTTCAGAAGGGGGACTCTTCTATGGTCATTACTTGGAAATTATGGTACTCAAAAAAATTGAAGTCACACTAAAGTACACTCACATTGCAAGTATTTGTGAGAAAAATGTGATGATTTCTGTATAATCACCAGAAAAAAAAGCAGGATTTAAATACAATTACTCAATTGAGCAGAGTTGGTTTAAAGTTTATACTTCTTGTAACTCATGTTGCTAAGTAGTGGACTCTGCTCAGTAATAACAGAAATTTCAGTCCTTTAATATCAAACATAAACATGCTTCACTTAATTGCTTATCATGTGAGTTAACCCAAGGAGTCACTTAATTACCACACAGCTGTTTGCTCACTTTTCCCTCCTCTTCCCTGCTGGGATGGGGGAGGAGGAAAGGAAGTGTCATAGCAAAAAACCTCTTGGATCCAGCTACAAATTGTTCAATAAGTGAAGGAGAAGTGAAAGAATGAAATAGATTGAAAGAAAAACAAGTGGTACAAAACCACTCGCCACTTCTCACAGGTAGACTGATGCCTAGCCAGTTCTGAAGAAAATGCGGCTAACCTCCCTAAGCCCCCTCCCCTTTTTTCATTGCTGAGTGTGGCACGATATGATGTGGAACATCTCCTTTGTTAATTTGACTCATTTGTCTTTTTACATCCCCTCTAAACCTCTTTCCCACCCTCAGCCACCCCTGTGGCAGAGAGGGAAACAGAGAAGCCCTGGATGCTGAGAAAACACTGTTCATCAAGACAGCTGTGTTATCATTCTTGTATTGGTCACCAATCTAGAACATGACACTATACAAGCTGCTGTGAGAAAATTAACTCTATCCCAGGCAGACTCAGTAAGTTTGGTTTTGTTGATAATCTCAGATGTAAATGTCCTTGACTGGGTTTTCATATCTGGAGTCATGGTCCATATTTGAAAGGCAGACACGATCAACTCTTCTGTGACTAATGGAGGTAGATTGCACTGCAGACCTGATTTGATCCCTCTAGAAGTCATGGCACAAGTCCTTCAGTGGCCACAAAACCAAGACCTTGCAAAGTAAAATCCATACCACACTCACACAGGGCTACTAACAGTACCATAGAGAGTGAGGGATTGGAAGCAGTGAATGAACACACAGCTGGTCCTGATCAGCTCAAAAAAAATTAAACTGAAACATGCTTTCTGCTGATAGTAGTTCCTCCGGTTTCACAAAGCACCTTGTCATTCCCTGGATAAGGTGACTCTGACTGTCACATAAAAAGTGTAGGAGGAAAAAGAGAGGTTTTTGCCTAATCCTTCATAATTTATTTTTGGCTATCAGTGTCCCCCAGGAGATAGAAACTTTTTAATGCCGATCAGTCTGCCACCATCTTATTAGAAGGGATCTTCACTGAAAACAGATTTGCAGAATTAGGGGGTGCATTTGATTACCCTTTTGTTGGGGACTGTACTTAACAGCGACAGGGAAGAACCTTTTAGCAGATCTCTCCCGTGTGCTATTCCACCATAGATGAAACTCTCAGCACCTCTATAAAAGATGCACTCTAATGGCTTATGAAATAACACTGTTTATTAATGAAAATTGTGACAAGTGAGCAAAGATTTGTGGTAGATGGTGATAGAGTCTAGCTGCAAAAACACATTTAAACCCATGTAATAACAGTATAAGGCAAAGAATAAGCACAAATTCTAAAGCAAAACAATCTACTAAAAATACTATGAAGCAAAAGCAATGTCTAAAGCAAGCAATTAGTGTACATAAGTTACTGCTTACCTATAGAGGTGTCCCTATATGAGGTGGAGCAGAAAGGGTCAGCCTGTCACAGAATCACAGACTCACAGAATTAACAAGGTTAGAAAAGACCTTTGAGATCATCAAGTCCAACCTATTACCTATTACCTACCTATTACCTTACCTATCATCAACCTATAACCTAACACCATCACATCACTAAACCATGGCAGTAGGTGTCTCATCTAGCCTCTTTTTAAACACTTCCGGAGATGGTGACTCCACCACCAATTGCAATTGCAAATCACTCTTTCAATGAAAAATTTTTTGCTAACATCCAACCTAAACCTTCCTCGTTGCAGCTGAAGATTGTGTCCTCTTGTTCTGTCACCAGTAGCCTGAGAGAAGAGACCGACCCCCATCTGGCTACAACCTCCTTCCAGGCAGTTGTAGAGAGCAATAAGGTCCCCCCTGAGCCTCCTCTTCTCCAGGCTAAACAACCCCAGCTGCCTCAGCTACTCTTTGTAGGGCTTGTGCTCCAGTCCCTTCACCATCCTTGTTGCCCTTCTCTGGACACGTTCGAGCATCTCAACATCTTTCTTAAGTTGAGGGGCCCAGAACTGGACACAGCACTCAAGGTGTGGCCTAACCAGTGCTGAGTACAGGGGAAGGATAACTTCCCTAGTCCTACTGGCCCCACTCTTCCTGATACAGGCCAGGATGCCATTGGCCTTCTTGGCCACCTGGGCACACTCCTGGCTCATGTTAAGTTTCCTGTCTACCAGTACCCCCAGGTCCCTTTTTTCATGGCTATTCTCCAACCACTATGTCCCCAACCTATAGCTCTGTCTGGGGTTGCTGTTGCCAAGTGAAGAACCTGGCACTTAGACTTGTTAAATCTCATCCTTTTAGAATCTGCCCATCCAGCCTGTCCAGGTCCCTCTGCAGAGCTCTCCTACCTTCTAACAGATCAACACTTGCTCCCAACCTGGTGTCATCTGCAAACTTACTGATGGTGGACTCAATCCCCTCATCCAGATCATCAATAAAGATATTAAACAGCACAGGACCCAACACTGATCCCTGGAGGACAGCACTAGTGACTGGCCGCCAACTGGATGTGACACGATTCACCACCACACTCTGAGCTCGACCAACCAACCAGTTCCTAACCCAGCTCAGAGTGCACCTGTCCAAGCCGTGGGCTGCCAGCTTTTCCAGGAGTTTATTATGGGAGACGGTGTCAAAGGCTTTGCTGAAGTCCAGGTAGACTACATCCACAGCCTTCCACTCATCCATCAGGCAGGTTAACTGGTCATAGAAGATTAGGTTGGTCAAGAAGGACCTGCCCCTCCTAAATCCATTGATTGCCCTAGCAGTGTGGCGGAAAACTTATCCCAATTTATCCTCATTTTCAATCTCTTTTATATCATTTCTTTAGTTTTAGGAGGGAAATTGAGGTACTATAGTCAATAAACTAAATTTGCCTTAGTGTGACAAATACCTATTGTTTTTATATGTATAGCTAGCACAGGTGACAGAGGTCACAACATTCCAATCCAGCAACCTCTTTGCAAAGAAAGACTATGATATCTTCATATCACCCCATTCTTCAATGTAAAGGTGCTTAGGGATGGTTTAGGGAACCTGTGAGACAACATGACCTTGGGTGAACCACGACTGTAGTCTCTGTTTACCACTAGGAACTGGCAGCTGGTCCTTCCTCTGTAAATCTTATTCTGTTTTAACTTCTGACTTCATCTATACTCCACACTAACATAAGGCAGATGTTGCTGAACAATGTCTAATAGGCTGTAAAAACATCTACTTTCTGTTTAACCTAGTGGCTTTTCTGAGATGACCCCAAGCTGCCAATATCAGCACACTTATCAATGTCATACCCACAGCTGTTTTCCAAGCAAGACAAAAAACAGAAAAGATCACAATTGCTGACTGGAGGTCCTGCACAGCCATGGGTGGAACTGTGTGCTGAAACATGGGAACTCTTTCCTGAGGGGACCAGTGGGTAAGTATGGTTGCCCTGGTGACACAGACTCATGAGGTGTCATGGAAGGGCATTCAAGGGTAGTAATTTTTGTGTCTTGGTACTGATCTGTATCCTCATTGCACTATTTATCTAACTTTGTTCTCTTTTATATTTTCATATGAATTTGTGTTAATCTTAGTGGAGATTTGATCATTTGGGGAGTTTTTGGAATGAAATCTGAAATTACACATAGTGAGATGGCACTAATAAATAAAAACTGACCAGTCATTGAGGCAATGCAATGCAGGAGAATTCAGGGCCTAAAAATGTGTGCTGAGGTAGTAATAAACTTGATAATAATTACGGTTCAAGAACTTTTGACAACTTATATCTTAACTTTAATTTATGTGTCTGTGTGAGTTAATAGAACACAAATATGTAAGAGAGTGGCATAATTTTCTATTCCAATTATTGAATTTGTATACTTGTGTTGAAAGAGACAGAGGTCAACAAACTTACGAAAATATGGACTACTTTAAATATCTCTTTCAGATTCACTCAAATAACTCCCAGGCATCAATTATTTATTGTGGCTGCCAGGTAGGTTTGATTGATCAAACTTACAGTTTGATTTCTCTTCTTAATCAATGAAAAAACATGTTAAAGGCAGAAAGGAGAGGATAATTTCAATGTTTCTACTGGATGATGGGGGAAAAATTGAAGTCTGATTTCTTAAGTACATCTGATTGAACACAAATCATTGAAGATGGGGCCATCAAATGCCTTGTCTAGTGCCCATACTTCATACTTATGAACATCATTCATTGTTAGTATGATATAAGTTGTATTTTCTAAAATTAGACATTAGGGTAATTACGGTTGTTCAATTTTGCAAAACATATTGCTAACCTTAACCATTTGAAATGTACAAGTGGTTTTAGGGTTTGGAAATTACACTGGGACTTGGGATTTCAAAATGACAGATGGATTTATCCACATAAATCATACTAATTTCAAACATGGCTGAATGGTTCAGTGCCTTGGTTAACTTTGGAAAACTTTTCGTCTTTTTAAATCAAAGCCTAATACTAACCTGTGTTTATCTCAGCTTAGGTTTTCTTGGTGATGTTTCAAATTGGCAAGGTAAGACAATATTGCTTAACCTTCTGTTCAGTTACTTTGTTTCTCCCCAATTGCGTTTTCCAATTCATGCTAAAAAGCAAAATACTAATAATAGCTTTTTAAGCATTATTTAATCCTAAGAACAAAAGCAAGGTCTGCTGAGTTTACTTGACAAGACTCTTTCTATTTTTTTTTAATTATGTATTTTTGTGAAAGAAAAATCATAAACCAAACAAGTAAGGGGTTGAGATGATCTATAAACTCTGTTTTGTCCAAATTAGCAATGTGGTCAATAATAGCGTGTTGTATTTTCATCTTCATTTGCATCCATTAGGAGCAGCACATGCAAAACAAATTTGCATTTGTGAAGAATGAATTATGCAAATGTAATTTTTAGCTTTAATTCCGACTTGTAGATTTAATCCATTCAAACATAAAAAGGTTTTCATACACTGAATATTCCTGAAGTGGTTTGATATGCTTAAAATAAATGTACAGCAGATGAACAAAAAAACATGTACTCCAGATTTTTTTAAAAAATAGTTTAAATGCCAAATTAATATTTACTACCCCAGGATTCTAAAATATTAATTGTACAATCTATACAGGTGGCAGGTATTGATGAAAGTAGATTGCAAATGGGCAAAGCAAAAGCACATTATAAATGCTGCTGTGTTAAAAAAAAAAACTTGCTATGAAATAAAAGAAATTATACAAAAGAGAGTTTGTTTCAGGTCTTTAGCTCCCAAGTTTCCTGAAGGTCTCGTAATTTCTCAAAAAAAAATTATTTGAAAGGATTTATATTAGTAATATACCATCAAATGCTTGTTCATCAAAAGACAAATGCAGTGAGGCTCAGCCAGCCCCAAACGCTACAGTGAGGTTGCCATGGTGTAGGAGTTGGGCTACCCTGTACTTCTCTTTCCTTTGACCAGTAGCTGCTTCAGCTTCCGAGCTGACCTATACCTCAGAATTTATTAAACTCTGCCAGAGGAAACTAACTTGTCTCTCTTTTTGGTTCTAAAATTCAAAAAAGAATTTTGACTGGGTGAAATAAGGTAAACCTCTCAAATCAAAATGATACCGATTTTTTCCTTGATAAACAAGGCGAAGAGAAGAAAGAAAAACATCTCTGTAATTGCAAGCTCTTCGATTTTCTCAAGTGCGCTTTCAAGTATCTTCGGAACTATATAGCACGCTCTTTTACAATTGGTCCTCTTGACTTGCTTTAGCCAGATCCTCCTTATCCTCAATAACGAATTAGTTTGCATTTAGACTACAACCAAAAACCTTGTGTTATTTTTCAAAGCACTGTTTTATAAAAAAATTGTTTGTGACTTCAGCTTAATGCAAAGCTAGTAGCTGAACAGTGTTGAACCTTTACTATGTGTCCAGTCAACAGGTCGAAAGTCTGAGGAAATCAAACTTCTGACCAGACACATAAGATTCAGGCTTGACGAGGTTAAGGCAAGCTGCTGGTGGGAGGACTTTTGTAACTTGATGAGGATACTTTTAAGGTTGAGAGTGCTTGGTCTGCCCATAAAGGAAATTAATTGGTTTGAAATGAGGGTTCTGTCATTACCACTGAAAAAAATTAAAATTCAAAGAGCTAGGGTACAGGGCAGAAGATCTGTTAGGTGTTTGATCACTTGGAATTAGACTACAATGATGTTAGGGCTTGAAAAGGATGAAACAATGCTTTGGAAACCCCCTCTGACCTGAAGAAGTGATGCCCAGGGAATGTGGTATAGCAGCAATATTTTGTTTGTATTTACATATATATTTGGTGTTTCAAGGCAGACTGTGTGAAAGGATTGTAGCATACACTAGCAAAAGACAAGGGGATTCACACATTCTCAAGGTATGGATTGGTAGCCTGACAGTCAATTACAATTTAGTGGACAAATCTGCTGAAGGCAATCAATGATTTTAAACTATATTTCTGAGTAGTTACCTATATACAATATGTTCACCGAAGTGTGAATTAATTTAAATTTTGTATAGCACATGCTAAAATGGACAAGTGCTGTTGCTGTCACTTGTTAATCTAGCTGTCTCGACCTTAAATTGATGTGAGATTTGACTCCAGAAGAAGCCTCGTGTTCTTAGCATGTGTGAATATTTTCTGAATGGTCTCATTTTAGCACCACAGCATCTCGCTCATGGTCTCTTAATTTCTCTTATTTAAAAAGAAAGATGAAAATTACCTGCAGATGATCATTGTACATTGAAGCTTAGATGTGTTTCACTTTTTTTTGTAGACATAGAAGTTAAATAAGTAAACTGCAATGATAAACTATCTTATTGCAGTTTAGCTTCTTATATGACAAACCTACTCTTGGAATTCATGTAATCTGTTAAAAAGAAAGAGAAGAAAAATATTATTTTTAATACAAGGCTGTTCTTCATGGCTCACTGAAATAATTTAAGACTTACTAAATTACTCTTTTGCTAAAATTAAAGCATAACTTTGTGATTACTCAAATCTTATTAACTGTTTGGACAGGAGCTATAACAGATTTTGGAAGCAACTTTTAAGTTCTCCAGCAGCTAATTAATTCATGGATAACTTTGGAATAGGGAATCTGCATCACATTCCTAAGGTTTTTTCTGAACTGCTGTTGGTCATAATTTAAGTAGGACACATACAGCCTTTTTGGATAGGCCACAGTATTTAGGAAAGTTTTGAAAATTCTAGCAAAGAGCACTGTCAAAGAATTCAAAGACTTTATAAGTTTATTAACTCCAAATATTTTTTTAACTACTCTTATGTTATGGGAACTGTATACATCCTCTGTAGCAGGACTGTAGCATGGAAAAAATGAAGGAAATTCTAGCCAAGTAGTTTTGTGTGTGGGCACCTTATTGCACTGATCCAAAAAGAAATTGTAATAATACAGCAAAAATCAAGTATATTGAAGCACAGCACAGCAAATGTTGCCAGCTGGCTCTTGCAAGAGTTTCTAGGATTTGCATTTCTTCATGTTTTTTCCTTCTGTCTGTGACCTCAAAGCCAATTTTTTACCACGAAGATTATATGGTGTAGCTCTGCAACATTTGACAGCTCAGACTGTTTCTTCTCTAAAGAGCTTATGAAGGCTTTTGACCAGTAATTAAAAAGACTCTCATTCTCCTTGTGGCTCTTTTAATTAAGCATAGTGATAACTGAGAATGACCTTAAAGATGCCTGGGACCTATCCTTCTAAGATAACAGATATGAAGAGATGCTATTAATGAGATTCTGTTATGAAAATGACCCAGGGTAACTTAACAGCCACCAAACAAAGCATCACATGGAGAGAAAACTGGAGCATTCCTGTCCTTACTGATTGATGTCTAGCCCTGCTGGGCCTTTCTTCTGGTGTGAGCCACAGGATGCAAATCACACAAGTCTCTGGCAAGCAGAATCATCAAGGAGTTCTTGGTGGCAGGAGAGGATGTAGTCTGTAGGATGTTAGGTTGTAGTCTCCTAACTACAACCTGTCATGTGATAAGAGGCAGCTGAGGGTGTGGCTGAGGATGAAGATCAGCTCAGTCACACTAAGTGGAGGATAGGAGACTTTTAAAGGTTGAGGGCCCACACTATGCCTGAGGGAGGCATGTTTACAGACAGAGTGTATGATGGGAAGAAGAAGGGGTTCTCATTACATTTTGGTTAGCTATTGAACTATCCTAATTACTCCTCTGTGGATGAGCAACCTAGCAAATTTGCTGTGCCCAGCAGTGAGTGGCATAATGCCATTTTAATGTGGCTCCTGTGAAGTTGCTGGAAACAGAGGCCGTGCAGTACCTCACTAGATTAAGGGATTTTTCCTCTCCGTTCTACTTGCAGCCTGTGGAGGAGCCCATGCTGGAGCAGGTGAATGCTGGAAGGAGGCTGTGAACCCATGGGAGGTGCTTATTGGAGCAAGGTCCTGGCAGGACCTGCTGATCCATGGGGAGAGGAGCCCATGCTGGAGCAGGATTTCTTGGTAGGACTTGTGGCCTGTGGGGGTCCCACACTGGAGCAGCCTGTGCCTAAAGGACTGCACCCTGTGGAAAAGTGACCCAGGTGTCAGCAGTTTCTTAAGAACTGTTGCCCATGGAAGGGACTCACACCAGAGCAGTCCATGGAGGACTGCCTCCTATGAGAGGGACCCCATGGGAAGCAGGAGGACTCCTCTCTCTGAGCAGCAACTAACCACAACTCCCATTCCCCGTCTCCCTGTACTGCTTGGGGGAGAGGTAGAACTTGGAAGGAGGGGGTTGGGTGGAAGGTGTCTTTAAGATTTATTTTGCTTCTCATTCTTAAGCTCTGTTAGTAATAAATTCAATTAATATCCCCACTTAGAGTCTGTTTTGCCCATGATGATGATCAGTAAGGAATCTCTCATGGTACTTAACTCATGAGACCCTTTGTTATATTTTCTCTCCTCTGCCCACTTGCAGAGGGGAGTGAGAGAGTGGCTTTAATGGGTACCTGGCATCCAGCCAGGATCAAACCACTAAAGTCAGTTTTGGTGGAGAATGTGGGCAAATGAGGATTTTGAGATAAGGATTGTTACTGGAAAAAGTCACAGTAAAACAAGTACTGAACAATGTTAGAGAATTAAATGATTGTGGGGAATTTTTGTTGTACTTGTGGTAAAGGGTCGAGTGCTGGATTTTTTGTAAATTTTCCAACTTTATTTGATGCTGTGATGATGTTTTGGGGGTTTTTTGTTGCAATTTTTTTTGTATGGGAATTTGGTTTATGTTTTGGTTATGTAATAATGTAAGTGAAGGTTATATGATGAATGTGGAATTTAATGATAATTCTTAAAGATGTGATTCATGGAGGCAAGGAATGGAATGTATTTTTCTGTGGCCAGGTTTTGGTAGTGGCAGAGGGGCTATAGGAAGGCTTCTTTGAGAAGCTGCTGGAAGCTTCCCCCATGTCTGGCACAGCCAATGCCAGCCGGCTCCAGGATGGACCCGCCGCTGGCCAAGGCTGGGCCAATCAGGCGTGATAGTAACACCTCCGTGATAACATATTTAAGTAGGGAGGAAAAAAAGCTAGGGATTAGATGAAGATGGGAGTCAGGGAAGGTCAGAGTGAGAACATGTGAACAACAATGCAGATACCAAGGTCAGTGCAGAAGGAGGGGGAGGAGATGCTCCAGGCGCTGGAGGTGAGGCTCCCATGCAGCCCATGGTGAAGAAGCCCTGGAAAGCGGTGAAGTCACCGCCCCTGGAAGTGTTTAAAAAATGTGTGAATGTGGAATTTGAGGACATTGTTAAATGGTGAACATGGTGGTGTTGCTAACTTGGTGGTTGTAATTGATGGTCTTTGTGGTCTTTTCCAACTTAACAGTTCTATGGTTCTATGATTTGTGATGCAGTATCAAATAAAAGGATGAGAAATTGAAAGATAGGTTGAGTTTTATGTCACTCTTAAGATAAATTAATTTAAATTCTAGGACACTCTGATACTGAAAAAAATGAGAAACAAGGGAAAATAATATGCAGAAGTTTCCATTTAAACCAATATTAATGATGTGGCTACATTTTTTGAGGTATCTTTAAGTATCAATTTACTTTTTAACTTGCAGACTTTAAGTACAAACTCTCATGTTGAATTGATATCATTGCCTTTGGAAGTATTATTTTGAAGAACTGACTGAGAAACAACAACGTCTTTAAGAGTAGACTATATTTTACATAAAGAAGCTCACTATTTAAGGATTAAATAGCATTATAACTTGCTTCCATGAGCTCAGAAATACCATGGGAAGATCTGTTGTTGCATATGGGTATTACTCATTCTGACCACCTGCTTTGAAAATCCTTTGCCAAGTCTTTTTATGGTCAGTTTTCAGGCCTGAAATGAGCAAGAATTAGGAAGCATCACTTCTTCAAAGCATTTTCATTATGAAGATGGGGAAGAGTGCTTGCCACCCCATATTTTGATTTTCTCCGCTTAGTAGCATTTAGTACTTGCAGCTCCCTTTCAGTTCAATTATATGATACCTGCAGATATTTAGGATTTCTTAAATTCAGGCCATTTTTTTCTTTTCTGTAAGAGACTAAGGACAAGATTTGAGCACTCTCCAGACAGCTAAATTTCAAGTCATTGACTACACTAAGTAGATTATTTTAATAGCAAGATTGAAAACAGACCAGTTTAGAAACTTGCAACACCTATCAAAAAGTTTTTCATGTTATAATGCTGATTAAAACATGAAAAATTGCCCAAATGATTAGTCTGAAGTATTTCACCTTTTTACCAAACACGAACGCGGCTGCGTTTCATTACACAGGTAGCTATAGCTCTAAAAAACTTTGGAAAATTTAAGAAATGTGGTTTTACTCATCTATGACTAACCTCTGTGAATATGTCAGCAAGACAAATCCATTTTCAGTGTTTGCAAATCACCTTTAATAAACTGCTATCAACCATGTTCCTGCTCCTATGATGAGGACAGAAGGATGATAGAGTTACAATATACTATTCTGCTCAGCAAAATAAACTTCAGTGCTACCAGTTCCTCTTCTTGAAAGTCGCTATTATTTTATCAGGAGCTGCAGTGATGGCAGTACTTTGCCCCTTGCAAAGAAAATTGCTGCAAAGCAAGAAAGAAATCTAATAATGGAAATGAACCAAATAGTCAACACATAATGATCAATTCTTCAATCACTTAATCAGCTATACAATCTTTCCTTGCCCTTTCCAGTATGGTACATTAATAAATAGCCTACCTTAAACAAATACAAACTAAGATGTACTAAGACTGACTGGAGATAGTTAATGAAAGAGAATGTAGTATAACACATGCATGTTCTCTTTGCATCTAAACAGTGGTTTGAAATTGTCTGGTTCACCTAGGTGTGTGTGTATTTTAAATGTCATTGGCAAAAGAAAATTGATTAAGTGTAATGCTATAGTGAGCAGGAGGCTGCAGCACATGAGTCCACAGGAGAACAACAGATGGCACAGGTTAAATCTGTTTATTAACAGTCACTTGGCAGGGAGACTGAACAAGAGAAAGAAAAGAGACAAAGAGATACCAGGCGTAATATAATAACACTTGATATAATAGTTCCACTAAAATATGTTTCATTTTCTGTCTCTTTTACTCAAATTTCCATAAGTCTTCCACCAGAAATTAAAAAAATCTACTTTTCCTGATAAGGAAATTTTAAAAATCTGCACAGCGTTAACTGCTGTTAACTGCTTACACACTACATTCCCTCCCCTCTTTTTTAGTTGTATGAAGGCACCGTAGTTCTTTCAGAATTAGGATTTCATTTTTCACAGGCATTATTCTAGTTTTCTCTATGAAAATTTCTGAAGGAATTAAAAAACATTTTTAGTGTTTTAACTTGGGTTTTAACCTCAAAATCCTAGTAAGCAATAAGTGTTTTGTGTGTTTTGAAGTTAATTATCCTATTATTGTTCCCTTATTAAAACGGAATTAAAACAGCAGTGCATTTTTTTCCAGGGGACAAGACTGCTAATTCTGGTGATAACAGTATGGGAAGCACCTCTCTCTTTTTTTTCCCCCTCTGCTTTCAGAAATTTGGAGTTTGTGGCAAACAGGCTATCTTGATCACCATTAAATCAATTTTACCTCATATCCTTTCATAAGTGTAAATTTAATTCTGAGTGATACTGATTATAGAAACTGTATCCTGGCCTTGGTCAAACTAAATTACTATTTCATGTGGTGTCACACTCTATTATTATTTCCAGGGAATGTGGGTTCCTTTTCACTTGGCAGCTTTTACAGGCAGTTCCTTGTTAATGAATAGAAACAGCTGAAAAAACCTACAGAAGTCTCAGATGGCCTCTTCTGCATTGTAAAAAGATATGTGGATTGATAAATTCACTAGGATGTGCTATTATCCATTATTCAGTTTTACAATTATTGAACACCTGGCATGGGGAAGGTGAGACGCCTGTTTACTTACCATCTGTATTAATATTGATTTCTAGCAGGCAACAGAAAGTACACCACTTTGACCATTTTAGAGGAGATAAAAATGTGGAAAAAATAATTTAACTCATATTAAGAGATACACATTTAAATGTTATCATAGAAGATTGTATATTACATACCTTTTCTTAAAGTATCATTTATATGAGGCTTTCTTATGGAATTGAAAGAGACTAACAAATACTGTGAAAAATCAGTTTATTTCAAGTCTACAAAATAACAAGGAGATAGGTCAAGGAAGTGTAACACGGCAGGTGGATGTAGCCAGATAAAGGACATTTTGTCTAGCTGATATTATCCAGTAGAGCTCAGTCAAGTTGATTTTCAAATATAATTAAAAAAAAAAAGCCAAACAAACTACCTCTTCTGTAAATGTATCTGCAGATACAAAATCCTGATAATGTTTGTTTGACCTCTATTGGCTGTTGATTGGTTCTGCGTTTTTGTCTCCAAACCTAATGTTTTTTATTTTATTGTGTAAGGTAGAAAATTAAAGAAATATATGGGTTAATAATGTTTGCAAATCAACAGTATCTTATAAAAAAAGAAATGCTGAATGAAATTAGAAGGAATACATTATTTGTTTAAAATTGCCATTTGAATCTCTAGAAACTCGCTAAGAGCAACAGAGCCTTTCCATACCAAGTACTGTATTTTTTAAGAACATTGATCTTTTGATCTATAGATGTCAAAGTAACCCAGAATGCTTTTCTAGAAGGAATGAGCAGAAAAAGGAGGAAAAAAACCAAGGCTAATTAAAGACTTAAGAAGAAGAAAAAAGAAAGACATCTAAAAGTAAATGTTATAAATACAGAAAAAAAGACTCATTTATATTGCCCGCCCACATGAAGCCCAAAATGTTCAATGTATTAGTAAACAAGGAATAGTACACAACATAATACTGAGGCACAAAATGCTTTGTGTAATTAGCATCTCTAAAAGTCACATTGTAAGAAGATGAACTGGAGTCTGTCAGTGCAAACTGCTGACTTTGGCACACCTAAGGATGTTTTGGCTGACTTCAGTGGGCTGCTGAGATTCCTTGTTCTGAATCAAGGGGCAAAAAGGGCACTGGTCATCAAAAGTGGGACAGAGTGACAGAGGATTTTTTGCTATTCCAGCTCATAAAATGTACTGACTAAAGCCCAACAATATAGCACTGCCTTTATATCATCCTCTCATAGGAGAAAACATGTTTTTGATTTTCTTTCCCATTTCTGCCTCCCACTCTATCATGTCTATAGAATCTATAGAATGCATGGAGTCTGGCAGCAAGACACAACAATGCCATAAAGAAGCGCAGGAATCATTGTCAGTGCATCTGGCTGGTCAGATTGCAGGATCCCACAGCTCAACATAAGCACATTTCACCAGGTAAATGTTTTTTGGATCAGACTTTTAAAAATTCAGTGCTGTCTTTCAAAGAACAAGTAGCGGTAGCTGCTGTCTTCAGACATAAAGTTGTATTCGCTGTTTTAATGTTAGGATAAAATAACTGATACAAAAAAATGTGAAGTTTTATTAACCATGAAAGTCGTATCTTCCACTGACACCTCAAATCCATATGTATTGTCGTATTTATGGTTTCAGTATCAATGCAAGTTCACAAGACAATGAAGTTTTAATAAACCCTTTTAAGTAACATCTGTTCTGTGGGTCACCTGGAGCAATACTGAGCAGTGCTTCAGTATTTAAATGGTACCAAAAGTCTTATACACTGATATTCCCCATCTGGAATTGTACCTTTGGCAAGTACAATCCCAGCTTTTCTTTCAAGATGCTTGTGTCAATGGACGAAGTGCATTGCTACATCTCAAAGGTACTGAAACCTGTAATAAGATCTCCCTGAAGCCTTCTCTTTTACTGGCTGAACAGCTCCAACTCTACCAGACTATCTTCACAGGAGAGGTGGTCCAGCTTCTTAACATCTTGATGGCCCTTCTCTGGACTCCTTTCAACAGGTCCACATCCTTCTTATGTTAGGAATAGCAGAGTTGGATGTACTCCTTGGAATCTCACAAGGGCAGAGTAGAGGGGGAGAATCCTGCTGGCTGTGCTACTTTTGATTGAGCCCAGGGTGCAGTTGGCTTTCTGGGCTGTGAGTGTACATTGCCAGCTTGGTTCAGGCTTTCATCCACCAGCACTCCCAAGTCCTCCTCAGGGCTGATCTCAATCCATTCTCCACCTTGACTGTATTTGAGATTGGGATTCCCTCAACCCAGGTGTAGGACCTTGCACTTGGCCTTGTTGAACTTCACAAGGTTCACATGGGCCCATCTCTCAATCCTGTCAAGGTCCCTCTGGATGACATCCCTTCCCCTTCCAGTGCATCGACCACATCACACAGCTTTGTGACATTGACAAACTTGCTGGGGTGCGCTTAATTCCACTATTCATGTTGCTGACAAAAATGTTAAACAGTGACCATCCAAATACAGATGCCTGAGGAATGCCACTTGTAACTGGTCTTGAGTGACATCAAGCTGTTGATTACAAGTCTTTGAGTATGACTATCCAGCCAATTCCTTATCATCTGAGCGATCCGCATCTCTCTGGTTTAGAGACAAGGATGTCATGTACTACAGTGTCAAATATTTTACGCAAGCCCAGGTAAATCGTATCAGGTGCTTTTCCTTCACCCACTACTGCAATCCTGTCAGACTTGTACCAGCAGGTAACCAGAAATCATCTATTACTTGACTTTTACAAATAAAATTCTCAAAGTTTCCTGAATGTTTTCATGTGGGAGATTCAGGACAGGCAAATAGGAATTTCATTTTTACTGGTTGTAGTGATTACAGTCTGGGCAGTGGCGAGTTTAACAGGTTCTAGGAAAAGATGGCTTTCAGCTATAATGTTTACAGGTTGCATTGATATACTAATAAAGAGGAGAGAGGAAGAGCCAACCAAGTAACTGGCACCACATAGTCCAAGAGTTCTCCATCAGCTACTAGAGCAATTCAGTCACCAATGCGGGTGATTTCATAATGTTATGAAAATACTGAGATGACAAAGTAGATTTTGAAGATGCTGCTGGCAAAGCTGCACAAGAACAAAATATACCCAGCAGAAAAGAATAGTGTCTTTCTGCTACGTACACAAACAAACAAGAGACCATATTCTACTAATATTGTTTTTTGACTATGGGATGGTCTATTCAACACTTGGTCTACTGACACCTGATTGGATGCACCTTTTTCAGAGGGGAAAAAGTGCTAGCACAGGAGCCAGTGGGGCTTATTGATAGAGATTTAAACTAGCTTGGAAGGGGGGAAAGGGCAAAACCAGGCTCACCAGTGAAAAGCAATGGGACACAAAATTTGAGGAAATGAGTGTTAGTGGGATTCTTCAATGTGCTCCAGGAGGTGCTGACTACAAAGAACCACACTTGGAATGTTTCTACACCAATGTGTTCAGCATGAGGAGTGAGCAAGACAAGCTCAAACCTTGGTCCAGTCCCAGAAATAAGACATCATTTGCATAATGTAAGCCTAGTGGAATAAGCCCTGTTAGTGTTGTGCCATGTTGGATGGTTACAAGCTCTTCAGGAGGGATAGGCAGGGCAGGTGAGGCAGGGGGCTGACATTTTCTGTAGTGGAGGGGCTAGAGTGTGTGGAGCTTGCAGTTGGCAATGGCACAGCTGGAAGCCTCTGGGTAAGGATTAAGGAACAAACAAATAATGTGGATGTTATGTGAGGAGCCTACTACAGATCAGCTAGCCAGGATAATGGCATCAATTAATTACTCTTCCATCTCTAAATCATCTGTCCTCGTCCTTATGGGGGAACTCAACTTGACGGATGTTAACTGGGAACACCACATGGCTGGCATAAACAGGTCCAGAGGATCTCTAAAACACTTCTATGACAACTTCATGTTATAGGTACTAACAGAGCTGACTAGGAAAAGTACCCTTGGTGATTTGTTGCTTGTTAACTGAGAAGATCTCATGAGCAACGTGATGATTGGTGGCTGTCTTGGCTACAGTGTCCATGAAGTGATTGAATTTAATATACCTGTTGACAAGAGGAAAAGTGCCAGCAAAGCCTCAGGTCTGGGCATGAGGAGAGCAGACTTCAGGCTGCTCAGAGAAATAGTGAGAAAGGTCCCATAGGAAAATGAAGCTGCTGTTCATCAGTGCTGGTCACTTTTTAAGCACCACCCTCTAAGTGCACAGGGGCAGGCAATTCCAAAATGCTGGAAGTCAAGCAGACAAGGCAGAAGGCAAGGCTGGCTAAGCAAGGATCTTCTTCCAGAGCTAAAGTGAAAAAAGAAGGTGTATGCCCAGTGTCAGGTGATGTGGGAGGGTCACAGAGATGCTGCTTGCCACTGTAGGGAGAAAATTCATGTGGTTGAAGTTCAGTTAGACTTGAGCTGGCCAGAACTACTGGAGACAACAAAAAGAGTTTTTCAAAATATATTAATGGCAAAAGTCAGTGCAGAAATGACATTGATCCATTAAAGGATGAGGATGGTCATCTCACAAACAGGGACAGAGACAAGGCAGATGTGTTTAAAATTTCTTTTGCCTCTGTCTTCAACACTGATGACAGACCAAGGGGTCTCAGTGCCCTGAGCTGAAGGACCATGGCTGTGAGAATGATCAACTCTCAGCGGACCCTGAAGTTGTACAGGATCTGCTGCTCGAGATGGATCCCTGTAAGTCTATGGGCCTCTCTCAATGATTTTTGAACAGTCTTGGGCAATTGGAGAGGTCCCAGTCAACTGGAAGCTGGCTGACATTGTCCTGGTATGTACAGGCCTGTCAGTCGTATTTCAGTGCCTGGTAAAATTATGGAGATTACTCTGGGAAGTATTGAAAAACACTGAAGGCCAAGGCAGTCATGGGTCACAGAAAGTACAGCTTCCTAAGGGGAAAGTCCTAAATGTCAAACTTACTTTCCTTTAATGACAAGGTAACCCATCTAGTTGATCAGGGGAAGCCAGTTGATGCCAACTTTTTAGATTTCAGTAAAGCTTTCAATACTGTCTCTCACATGATCCTGCTGGACAAAGTCTCCAGCACACAGCTGGATAAACACATCATGGGGTGGGTGAGCAATTGGCTCATGGGTTGAGCACAGAGGGTAATACAGTAACATCAGACTGATGACCTGTCACAGTGCGGTTCCATAGGGCTCCATTTTAGGCCCTGTGCTCTTCAACAGCTTCATAAATGACTTGGATGCAGAACTCAAAGGCATACTATATAAGTTTGATGAGAATTCTAAATTGGGAGAAGCTGTTGACTCCCTGGAAGGCAGAGAGGCCCTGCAGAGAGACCTTGATGAATTAGAGGACTGGGCAGTCACCAACCAGATGAAATTCAACAGAAGAGCCAGATTCTGTACTGGGGATGGGGCAACCCTGGATAGTTGTACAGATTGGGGAATGAGATGCTGGAAAGTAGGGTCATAGAAAGGAACCTGGGGGTCCTGGTTGACGGCAAGTTGACTATGAGTCAGCAGTGCTCTGGCAGCCAGGAGGGCCAACTGTGTCCTGGGGGGCATCAGGCAAAGCATCACCAGCCAGGTGAGGGAGATGATTCTCTCACTCTGCTCTGCTCTGGTGCAGCCTCACCTTGAATATTGTGGCAGTTTTGGGCACCACAGTGTAAGAAAGATACTAAGTTCTTAGAGAGTGTCCAAAGGAAGGCAACAAAGAAGGTGAAGGGCCTTGAGGGGAAGCTGTATGAGGAGTCACTGAGGTCACTTGGTCTGTTCAGCCTGGAGAAGAGGAGACTGAGGGGAGACCTCATTGCAGTTACAACTTCCTTCTGAGGGGAAGAGGAGGGGGAGGCCCTGATCTCTTCTCTGTGCTGACCAGGGATAGAACCTGAAGTTATGTCAGGAGAGGTTTAGGTTGGATATTCACCCAGACGTTGGCTGGGCACTGGAACAGGCTCCTCAGGGAAGTGGTCACAGCACTAAGCTTGACAGAGTTCAAGATGCGTTTGAACAATGTTCTCAGGCACATGGTGTGACTCTTGGGGCTGTGCTGTGCAGGACCAGCAGCTGGATTTTGATAAACCTTCTGTGTCTGTTCCAATTCAGGATATTCTATGATTCTATTCAATGAGACTATTATCGTAATCAAGTGATGCATACTTTATTTATTAAATAAGAGACCACTTTTACATGTGCAATGTGGACTAATTATTCTAAAAGCACTAATCAATTTGTTAAGAACTTTTAGATAATAACGTAGTCTCTTTGTTGCTACCACAGTAAGATTTACTCCACATAGCCATAATCTGCTCACTGACACAAATACCACCTCCTCTTAGTTAATTTCAGGAAAAACATTTCAGAAGTGCTCTAGGCCAAAAAGGGATGATAAATGATTTTTAGACGGAAAATTGAAGTGGATTGATTAGGAGCAATTTTTTATGTTTTACACAATAAAAAGATGAACTACATGGTTCATGGAGACAATTTGCAGAGCAACCTCTTCTCTCTAATTGCTGCTAGACTAATGTAGAAGCACACTCTTAGAAAGTAGAGAAATCCATTTACTCAATCACATAATTTAAGCAGTGAAGAGAAGTAGTGGATTTTTCCATTACTTTTCATATTAGCCGTGTTGCATTCCACCTGTGACCCTCATTTTAAGAGTGCTATGCTCTTTTATACAATTTTTTACCCATAATAAAGTTCCACTTCAAAATTTTTCAAAGTAGACTGAGGACATTTTAAAAAAAAACGTAATTAGGGACATAACCAATTTCACTAATTCCTGGTAATGTACTGTAAAACCAAATTATTTGCTAAAAGGTCTAATAAATTCTCATCTTCAGGAGCAGGAAAGAACATTTCCTTTATTTCCTTTGGAACAAGAAGTAGTGTCTATACTCTTCTGGCTTCTGTGGTTGTCCCAGCATCTGCAAAATTTGTTTTTGGTATTGTTTGAGGGGGCTTTTAACAGGAAACGGACACACATGATAATAGATAATTTATTGTTGCTGGAGAGGAAACAAGCATATCCTTAGCCCCACTCACTGTAACAAGTCACAGTACACAGAATAATTAGATTTATGTCTCAGATATCTCTGCTAAGGACCATTTCTGTTAATTTCTAGAACCACATTAAAAACAACCCTGTAAGCAGAAGTTGGTTCTGTGCAATGCTTTTAAGTTTCATTATTGAATTAAGATCTTGTTTTAGAAGTTATTTTCAAAAATACCTAGAAAGAAAATGCAAACATATTTGAAGAAAGTATTCTTCATAAATTATAATAAAAGCCAACAACATCTCTACCAGGTTCCCTAGGAGACTAAAATACTTTTATGCATTTTTTTCTGATCTTCAGATAAAATTTATTCAACAGGTGGAATGTGTTGTGACACTGCAAAATGTTTCCTGTGTTACAGCAAGACTAAATTATAAAATTTATTCAGGCATAACTGCTCCAATTCTGCATTATGCACACAAAGGCCACAAAAAATCTGAAAAACTGTTACAGCTTTCATTACAGGATAAATAAGATTTGTACAGAGAAAAATAGAAGTGAAAATAGAAGAAACTGGAAATGTCAGGTTTTTTTAATTACGGCAGCTCTACTTGTAGCACATTAATACAGCTAACAGCATTCACATTGGTTAATGCTCTGTTTTAAAACATAATCAGAGAAACTTGCCACTTCCTGAAGTCTGTATTAACTTCAACTGCAGTAATTGAAAAAAATGTTAAATATCTCCTACTTGTCTAAATACTGATTTGAATGCGTTATCTAGATACCATAACAGCAAGGCTGGCATAGGTACATTAGAGTTATCATATTTACTGGTATTTCAGCAGCACGTAAGGTTTTAAACACGCCTCACAATTGGGTTGGTTGACTTGGTTGGGGTTGACTTGGTTTGGGAAAAAGAAAGGAGTTTGTAAATACAATTTTTTCAGAGAGCATTTTAACAAATTGCACATACATAAAGATGGGGCATAATGCCTTTGACATAACTAGCATGTTGAAAAAGTTTTGGGCCACCTGCTGTGTATGCTGATAATCCCACTACAGATACAGGACTTACTGATGACTTAGATAAAATCAGCTAAGTAACTCAATCTTCAAAGGCATATGACTTCTCCAAAACATTCACAGCTCATGACCTACCCCAGGAAAACCAAGGAACAATGAAAAATAGGCTACGATGTCCTATTTGAACAACAGAAATTGAATTAGCAAAGGCTGTCAAGCAAGCACAAATTTGGCAAGCAAGATCAATGTAAATATACATATATATGTAAACTTGCTTTTAAAAACAATTTACGAAATAGGCAACTTTTGCAAACTAAGAGGTAGTGTTCTAAAAATAGATCATGATTTTGAATACTGGAAAACTTCCAGTTTTCTAGTACTGGAGGTAGTCATCAGCAGTTAATGTCTTTGTGGATTCGGCTCTGGATATCACAAAGACTTTCCTTTCTGCTTCCATGACCATATCTTCTTTTCCATTTCTTGCTAATGTATTGTACAGGTCGCAGTCCTAAAATTAAAATTACTCAAAAAAGCCTGCTTTATATCAGAGATGCCTTAAGTACCACTTAAGATGTCACTGCTGTGTGACAGGAGTCGTGTCGACAGAAGTCCCTATCATAAATAGGACTCGACTGGCAAAAAATGCATTGATGACTCTAAGTGGTAGATGCAGAAACTATACAGCTGTGGATAAGCAAATATTTGTAGCTCATAGTCCACTTTTGTTAGGATAAAAAACGCCTTTCAAGCAAGCCCATTCTTTCTAGATACAACTGCATCCTCCTCTGGGACAGCTTTAGGAATATCTGTTGGTACTTTTCAAAAGGAAAACATTCTGTATTTTGACCCTAAAATCTTTACAGCTTCTTATAATTTTAGAGCCGTAGAAAAACAGATTTAAAGGGATCTACTGATCTCCTTTCTCTTATCTTTATGCTCACAGGCACTATATCTCCAGCCTGGCTGCCTGTCTTTTTTGGCCATACCATCAAGCTTTTTTTTTTTTTCCAGCTCTGCAAGTTTCCAGTCTCCCAACTTTCAGCATCTGCCCATCTACTATCATCTTGCAATTCATGCCCTTTCCCACATCTATTCAATTTCCTCACTTTAACTGTCCTTTTCTTTTGCTTCTGCAGGCCTCCACATACTCAAATTTCCTTTTTCTCTGCCTCCCTGACCCTTGCATTCCTCTTACATGTATCTCCAGTTTTTGCTTCCTGTTCTTCTGTCTAGGTACTCAGGAACTCAGGACTGTCCTCTGCCCCTGGATAACCCTTTACAAAAATATGATTTACTGTATCTTTTGTGCTTTCATTTCCTCTAGCCTCTTCCTTTTTGTTTCTTTCTCCTGAAAACTCGGTCCTCTCCACTGCATATACCCCTTTCTCTCTCTCAGACATCTGCAGTACAGGAAAAACTCTCCTCTTAGCTGTTGTGCTAAGGGCTGGAGTGCAACTGTTGCATGACAGCAATTATAGGGAAAGTCCTCAACAGCCATTTCAGTTTTGAGAGGCAGCATGCAGTACGCAATACAGTTAAAGCAGAAAGCCTTTAAAGGGAGGGGTTATGTGTGTAAAGTGGTTACCATCAGAGACTCTACTTATATTGGATTTTCTATAAATATAGAATGTATACCAGAGTAAGATGACACTGCTGCCTCTCTTCCAGCTGTTATGTGAGTACCTGAAATCAAATAAAAACCAGAAACCTTGACTTTGTAGGAAAGTGAGTGTGGAGAAAAGTTTGAGAGTATGCATCCTCAAGCCTGAATATCAGTAAGTAGACAAAAAACACATAATATTTTTGAGATGTAATACAAAAAAGATACCAGTTTACTGCTTCTTGGAGCAGAAATCCCTACTCTACACTCACTATTGTTTTCCCATCATATTTTTATCCATCACTCAAAATTCAGGAACAAGGAGGGGACATGATTGAAAACTGCTGTGTTTTGATAATCTTCGTCTTGAGAAATTAGCAGCCCAAATTGTTTTCAAGATTGGAAACCAAAGGGCAGAAAACCAGCTCTTGCTGAACAAAGAATTCATTCTACTTGATTTCTTGGGTCTGAAAGTGCAGACTTGGAAGCAGCAGTAAGTTGCTGGGGTACCCAGCCCTCTGAGCTGGAAGACAGGGACACTAAGCAGAATGAAGCATCCATAGTCGAAGGGGAAATGGTCAGTGACTTACCATATCACATAGACACATAGAAGTCTATGGGGCCAGATGGAATCCACCTGAGGATACTTACAGCTGGTGCAAGTGCTCTCCAAGAAGCTTTCCAGCATTTCTCATCAGTCCTGGCTGACTAAGGGGGTCCCAGATGACTGGAGGTTGGCCAATGTGATGCTCATCTACAAGAAAGGCCAGAAGGAGGATCCAAGGAACTACAGACCTGTTAGTCTGACTCGGTTCCAGGAAAGGTCATGGAGCAGATCTTCCCAAGTGCCATCATGTGGCATGTACAGGACAATCAGGGGATCAAGCCCAGCCAGCATGGGTTTAGGAAAGGCAGGTCCTGCTTGGCAAACCTGTTCTTCTTCTATGACAAGGTGACACACTTAGTGAATGAGGGAAGGGCTGTGGATATTGCCTATCTGGATTTTAATAAAGCCTTTGACACAATTTCCCAAAGCATTCTCCTGGAGAAACTGGCTGCTCATTACTTGGATGGGTGCACTGTTCACTGAGTTAAAAACTGGCTGACTGGCCAGGCCCAGAGAGTGCTGGTGAATGGAGTTACATCCAGCTGACGGTCATTCACTGGTGGGGTTCCCCAGAGCTCAGTTTTGGGCCCAGTCCTGTTTAACACCTTTATTGATGACGTGGACAAGGGGATTGAGTGGATTCAGCAAGATGCAGGTGACACCAAATTGAGTGAGAGTGTTGATTTGCTGGAAGGTTGAAAAGCTCTGCAGTGGGATCTGGACAGGCTGAATTGATGAGCCAAGACCAATTGTATGAGGTACATCAAGGCCTGCCCTTGTGTCACAATAGCCCCATGCATCACTTCAGGCTTG
>WEIV01004652.1:70653-133789 GCA_013390005.1 Calyptomena viridis | reverse complement strand
ACTATCTTTGCAGCAAGGAAGGACTGAAGGAGTCAATCTAGGAACAGACTGGGGAGTGCTACCTCTTCACAAGCATTGAAGATCTGCCCTCAAGGTCTTCAAACACTTTAAATTCTTTGACAAAAATCACTCAGTACCAGCTCCTGACATTCCCTCATGCACTTCATCTAGTGGCTTTGGAGAAAGCTGCTTAAGTGTTAAAAGCAGGGGCACTTCTTTCCCATCAATGATACTTCACTGCAAAGGCAGTACAGGCAATTCATCAAATAGGTATTACAGATAATTGCTGTCTTTCTCATACCTCTTCTTGATCTTTGGGATATGTATGCCTGTTATAAATAAAAAAGTGATGTAAATGGTGGAGATCTATAGAAATATTAGCCAAAATTGGGTTGTCATGCCAATTAGTTCTTCCAATACATGTTTGCAACACAAATGGTGTGAAGCATGCCCCAGAAAAAAACCCCATAAGATGTTGTGCACCCAGAAAATGCCATTGGGAAAGATCTGCAGCTGTGAGCAGTAATTGGTAAAGTGCTATCATCAAACCCCACATGGTCACATATGCAGAGGGAGATTCATAGCATATCAAGTGTAAAATGAAAGCTGTGATGCAGCAAATGTGAAGCCAAAGGAATATTGGTCAATATGCTGAAGCTGCTGGCTGAAGCAGTCTCCAAAATGTTTGTGACTTTGAAAATAAAAGGAGAAAACTGGGAGGGGAAAAAAATGTTGTTATAGTTAGTGGAAAAAGCTGATGTGGAGAAATATTCCACAGAAATGAGGTGCAGATGCTGGAAAGCTGGATCATTATCAGTGAGTAATACCACAGTGTCAGTGCTCTCACAAGCATGGAAATGATATACATCATCACTAATCCCTATGGATTTATTATGTCACATGATCAGTCTACATTTCTCCATCAGGCAAAGGCTGTGGACACTAACAATAAAACTGATGTCCTTCAGTCACAGTGAATGGATGAATGAGGACCACAGTAACATCACAGAGTACGATGGTGGATTAGTAGGCTAAGATACATGAAATATGTGCTGGTATAATATATTAAACTAATTATGAAGAGTGGTTCTGCACAGCCAACACCAGATGCTTTGATTCTGGCTACTAATCTGTTTGAAACACAAGGCTATGTCACATGTAAGTGTGGTCCTGCACATTGGCAAGGTGCCCAGAGATTGTGAACTGTGGTAGAATGGTGAGAGTGAGAATTTCTCCTTCTCTTTTCTTGCTTTAAATAGTAGTCACAGATATTCCCCTCTCTCTTAATTCATTCCCCTGTATGTTGAACAAAATAAGGGCTGTGTCCATAAAAGAAAGAAGTGACTCAGATTTTGGAAAGAAATTTAAAAAGTCATAAATATCAACTGGTTCTCTGGTGTTTAAAACATCCTTCTGCCTGCCAAGCAGACACAGGAAGGCAAGATTTGGAAGATGTATAGAGATCCCCAAGTGGTTACAAGTGGAGTCCATTTTTCCATTGTTGAGCCAAGGAAGGAATAACTGACTGTCATGAAAATCCCTGCTTCAGTGACACTGGGCGTAGTTTCCTAGTCTGCCTATTGTCGTGGTCAGGGAATGAATATTTGGGAATTTTTGTGTTTAGGCATAAATCTGCATGATGTGACTTTTGGAAACATCATACTACAAAGAGAGAACAAGACAATCCAGTTACTTAAAACTGCAAATGCATTGGTTCATCATGGCTACTCCTTGATGATGTATCACACTGTATATAATGCAAAATATTGGCCATGGTTTCCTGGTCAAACCCAGGGAAATTTGTATGGTTTTGCAGGCAAAAGGCAGAATATTATTACTAATATCACATAAATTACTTTAGAAGCTCAGGTAGAGTGATAAGAGATGAAGACTCCTTAAGCAATTCCTTTTTGTTACCTCTTGTTCCAAGTCTATACTCTGCAGGAAAAGATCCACCACTGCTAATAAATAAAGCATAGACTCAAGTGAAAACACAGTGAGTGCAAGACTGGATTATATTCTACAAAAGATCATACCTTGATTAGATCTATCTTCTAAGGCGATTAAAAAAATATTACACTGGTATTTAAATACAACATCCCTTTTTCTTCCCTGTCCAGTTTCCTCTTGCATACTTTTCTAGTTTTTAAATCTCAGTTTTTTTGCCTCCTGGACTATATACAAATATAATTAAGACAGAAGTCTGCATTGTTGTCTGTGATATAATATCAGATGAATGAGCATGTGATTTAATGTTGTGAAATGCCTGGGGTTTACCCTTTTGCAGGTGACCAGAAAGGGGATTACACATCCTGTTTTGATGATGTACTTGAAAAGCATTTGGCTTTGTATTTGAGTGAATGTCAACCTTTCTATCTCATCTTGATAGTTCTTTATGCTTGTGTGGAAGGCAGCCAAACGAACAAAGAGAATTGGAGAGATTTGACCTGTATCTCTGAAAAGTAACTGAACCTAAAACCAAGAACCTTCTGATTCTGGCTTAGAGGATTTCTTGCACTAGCTAACTTCAATCCAATTAAAAAAAGTGAAGTTGAAGATTCTACAGTTTGAATTAAGTTCATTATCTGATTAGAAGCTCTGACTGAGCAGTTGTAGGAATGCAGTGTGTATTTAAGTGAGAAAGCTGTTGATTAATCACGGGAAAGTTTCATGGTTCAACTGCTCTGGACTTGTTTTCCTGTGATTTGCAAAGAGACACTATAAAAGGATTTTTTTCCTATAAAGAATATGCCTAATACCTTTCATTTGCGATTTTATTTAATTTTTATTTAACCACCATTCATCACCATTTACTCTGCAGCATGCACCATGTCAAGTTTTAATTCAAACACCATGTTTTGTGTATATGTACTCTGATGCATTGATGAGGTTTGTTGTACTAACTTTTGGAGAAGTGGAAATGTATGGGATCTTTTCTATGTAATCTTTCAGAACTTTGGTTTGATTGTAAGGTGCTAGGGCCATTATAGTTTTCCGAGGGAAATCTCTGATATAGACTGGTAGTCTGTATTTTTCTTTCCGTTGTTTTTATCTCATTACCCTCAGATTTTTGATGATTCTTGCCATTTTAGGGGTTAGCTATTTGCTTTCTCTAGTCTTGTTAACTGTGTGATAGTTTGAACCATTTCTCTTGATATTCCCCCCAAAAGCTTCCATTTCTCTGCCACACAATTTTTTTTCCTCTCTTTTAATGCTATTTCCTATTTCCAGCTATAACACATAAAATATGCATTCTCTTTAAAACCACTTTATTTTGCACAACTTGTCTGGAGATCACAATTACCTAGTACTGACTAGTTATTTCATGTTTAAGTTACATCTTCTACTGGTGAAACTGGAGAAGGGAAGAGGCTGCAGCTGAGTTGTTTTGGAGAACCAGATTGTTGACTTATTTCTCTTGCCTAGGTAGTATGATCCAGGTAAAAGTCAATGATCACACTAAGTTTTTTTCCTCAGGATCCCTTCCCAGCCAGTGTAGAACTCAAGGTAGAATTGTTCTGTGGCTTAACTGAGGCAAGAAGGCCATTACACATCCTGGGACCTGTTATGTATTGTTACTGGGGAATTTTGAATGAGGCAAGAGGTTGCACTAAAGTAAAGGAAGGTCTGACTATGAGTGCAGTTGGATCTTGCCTTGGGAAACTGGGGCTTATTCCAATCTATGACACAGAGTGTTAATTTATGCTATGAAAAAGCTTAAACTTTTCTCACTTCCTTACAAGATTCTTCGTTTCTCTTCTGTCTTATGTGCAAAAGTGTTTACAAATCCAAGGTAAAATTGTAGTCAATAAAGCTATAAATGTAAAAAGCTCTAATATTAGGAATGCTGAAAAATCAGTTTCTAGCCACCTCTCAAACTTCACATGCAAAATCAGTTGATGCTTTCGATCTTAATCTCCCTGTGATTCAGTAACCCCTGTGTAAAATGTATGTAATACCAAATACATCCCCATCATTTTAGAGGGGTGAAGGGTTGGGAAAACAAATTGGTATTTGGTAAGTCATCACATAGTAGAAATGTGTGAATTAAGTTTCTGTTTTTAGAACAGTGCTTGAAGAGTATGCCACTAATAATAGCTGGAACTATTACAGAAAATGAAGAGAAACAAAAGACTGAGAAGCTTTTCATAAATTATTTCCATCCAAGCTGTGCATTGCATAAGGTAGGGGATTTGTTAGCTTTTAATGCTTGTGATCTTGTGTCTAAGCAAAATCATAAGCATGAGAACTAAATTCCAATTTCACAAATGTGATTTTCAAATAATTAGAAATGGAACATGATGAATTTTATGGGTATGTACATAGGCATTCATGCTTGTGCATGTATGTTGACAGATGCAGTTACAAACGATACTCAGCTATTAGTGAATACCTGTTTAGGGCTCTGAGACACGGTTACACGATTTAGAGATATCCTGAGAATATCAAGTTTTAGCTTTTATTCTATTTGGGGAAGCTTTCTTTCTATTCATTTTTGGCTTTAATCACATAGTTGGAAGTAGGGTTTCATCCGTAATGTAATTCACATCAATTGTGCAAAATTGTTGTCAAATGACCTTGTTAATATGGCAAATCACATATAAGAGATGGTATTTAAATGAGATCTAAATGTTTAAATAGCTTAAAATCTTAGGATTAATAACATTCAAAATGTTGACTGTGCTACTTGAGACTTATAACCTTTCTCAAATGGATCCTTAGTTAATTATCTCTAAAGCCAGTCTTTTAAAACATTATGTTGTGTCTAGAGATTGATATTTAACTTTTTTCTATTAATCATATTTAGTTTTAAGATTTGGAAAGTTAGTCCTCTAAGGTTCATCTGACATTTAGACAATTATATTGAGACTTAGCATTGGTATATTTTGGTTTCTTAACCCTTCTTAGTAGTTTTGTATTTTATGCACACCTTGCTGATGTGGCAACGGCATTCATAGTAGAGTGCTCTTTCTATTCAAGAACAATTTCATAGAACAATTTCTGTCCTTACAGAGGTTATGACTATTATCCTAGAACAACAGTATTAAGCTGTAATCAATCTATAGGAAATAGTTTTGCATGCAGTCATATGCATATCCCTTATGAAAATTGATGCTGATGTGTATTAAACCATTGGCTTTTTATTATGAAATCGTCACTTCACTTTTTACAAAAAAGGAAAAAAAACCACCACCACCACAAAACCCCTAAAATCAAAAACTTATTTTTCAGTGGCTAAAGCTTGACAGCATGGGCTTAGGGCTAACTACAAAAACTGGTAAGTTACTCCATGACTCTGTTGTAGACTACAGGAAAAAAATCTTCATGATATAGATTAAGGAAACTGGGGGTATTTAAGTTATGGTAAGGCTTCTGTCATGCTGTTGCTTATTGCTTCTTCCAGGATTGAAGAGCTCTTATTCTGGCTCCATCCTAACTCACTGTTTCTTAAAGGAATATTAATTAGTGGTGGGGAGAAGATAATGTCAATTAAGTTGACCAAAGACAGGGTACCTGGATTTTGGTCTCTTTAAACGCATTGGTATTTGATTGTAAGGCTGGAGTGTCACAGGCTGTCAGTGTGACATTTAAACAGCAATACTGTTTAAAGAAAAAATAGTAAAATGAAAGTTGTCAATAAATTAGTGGTGGACAGAAGGAGAATTAATTGCTTGTTTGGTGTAAATGCTGGTTTCAATTCATCAGACTGTACTCTTTTTTTTTTTTCTTTTAAGAGATCAGAAATGGACTGAAAAATGCTCATTTACATACAAAACAATTCTAAGATTAATTAACATTTCAATGCCTCTGAAGTTTTGAAAATAATAATCAGTAGATAACATATAAAACATATTAATTATCTTTCTAAGATTACTCACTTTTCCAAACACTGTCCTCTGAATTTCTTAATGATGGCACCTGAAGGTCATTTATGAACAATTCATGTGACAATTCAGAGCTAATAAAGAGCCTCATGTGGAATGAATTACCACCTGCTCCCTTTTTGCAAGAAAACATCTTTCAATATCCATGTCACAATACTGTTTATCACATTTCAGATTGGTGTCTACATTATGCAGGAGAACCTAAACAACAAGCTATAAGAATTACCATCTAGTTTATGTTCTGCTCTCAGAAGCTTTTTCTTGAATGCTCCTCATGCCTGATCTCTGTCTCATAAACATTTCTGTAAGTACGGTAGTTACATCAGGTACTTACAGGAGGGCAGAGCAATCTTTTCAGCAGGCCATAAGTTTTTTCAGTGATAATGTCCTGGTTTTGGCTGGAATAGAGTAAATTATCTTCCCAGTAGCTGGTGCAGTGCTGAGTTTTGGATTTAGTATGAGAATAATGTTGACAACAGACCAATGTTTTGGTTTTTGCTGAGCAGTGCTTACCATAAGTAAAAGACTTTTCAGTGTCTTGTGCTTTGCCAGTGAGGAAAAGCTGGGATGCAGCACATACAGGACAGCTGACATGAACTGGCCAAAGGGATATTCCATACCAGTGCACAAACTGGGAGAAGCTGGCTGGAAGGGCTGATTGCTGTTCAGGGATGCACTGAGTGTCAGTCAGTGGGTGGAGAGCAATTGTATTGAGCATCACTTGTTATCTTTGAGTGTTATTTCTCTTTCCTTTTCATTATTATTATTATTTTTATATTTTATTTTGTTTCAATTATTAAACAGTTCTTATCTCAATTCAAAAGGTTTACTTTTATGTTGTCTTTATTGTCCTCCTCACCCGGGGGTTGAGGGTGAAGTGGCTTAATGGGGTTTAGTTGATGGCTGGAGTTAAACCTTGAGAGGTTGGAAGGACCAAATGCAGTTTTGTCCTCCTTCTAGAGGGCTTGACTTGTAAGAATGCATAGATTGATATAATGCTCAGTAGGCCCAGAGGGAAGATCTACAATGTACCAAACAGAATGCAATATGTGTGTAAAAAGTGCCTGGCTGCACAGGCACAGGCATGGTTTATTGCTGCTTCTGCTGCCACAATTGGTGAGAAGCCTGGGCTGAGCTGGGCAGGATGTGCTCAGCTCAGTGGTGGCCTTTGTCCCCAGCCTCTCCTACTTCCTAGAAGGCTTTTCCACCCTAAACAGAAGAGCATCCTTTATACTGCCATTTCTTTTCTCTCCTATGCCCAGCATAACAGCCACACTGAATTGTACCTCTTTCTGGGGACTGGTGAGCTCCCTTTCATCAGAATGGCAGTGCTGGGGAAGGAAAAACGAAGGGAGAGAGTGAGTTGTATGAAGGGAGGCTGCTCCATGGGTGGGAGCTACTGCCCACCCACATGGAGGGAACGTGTGCATGTGTGCAGGCTGCAGCCTCCCACAGGGACAGGAGGAGGGATGAATGCTGTATTCAGTTCCTGCAGGCACTACTTCCAGGCTGCCTATTTTAGGGGAAGTATTTAGAGTAACAGAAGTAGTTTTGTCCTAAATTAATGTCATAAAGGACTGATGCTTCTATGACTTGAAATCTGATGTTGGATGGGATTCAGGTTTCTGAGACCATGCCAGGTTGCATTTAGGGGCACCAGAGAACAACCTGGCCTTTTGTTTATGTTGCTCACACAATTCAATAGTTGGTATATACTGTGCTATATATACACTGTTGATATACACTTTTGAAAATAGTAATTTCCTGAGTTTATGTGGCAGCTAGGCAAACAATAAAGGATCTAAGGAGCTGAAATACAGAATAGGTGCCAGGATTACTCATCCTTCTCCCTCTCTCTGTTGGTTATACTTTCCTTTAAAAGTAGAAGTCAACGGTAAATTTAATTAATTTTTCCATCTAAATGTCTATTTTTAGATTTAGGTAGGTAGAAGAGACCAGCAAATAAAGTTTTAGTGCTCACCAGAAGTTACAAATGAACAGTCCTTGAGAATAAAACCTGTAGCTCAGGCAGGACACAGCAAAGATAGGATGTGTATAAGCTCCAGGCCTTTGTGATATGCTTCAGATCCGGAAGTATTCCCATGGCACGACCTTTCTGCTGAGACTATGGGTAAAAGTATCAATTACTGTTAACAGTTTTATGGTGTGGGCTCTTGCACCTTGAGAACTGCTAAGACCGTTTATTCACCTTATCTGATGTTCTGATTAATCTAATGGACTGTTTAGTTTTTTGTTTGGTTTTTTTTTTTTTTTGCTTTTAGTGCTTACTAGTCCCCTCAATCACTCAGTCCTTGAGCATCAAAAATTACCATTTTCCTACAGACTGAGAACTAATTCTGGTGACATATTAGTGTATTCATTATTCATCATATTCAAGCAAAATGTATAACATTGATAGATGATCATGTTTGCGAGATTCTATATTTCCAAGTTACCAAGCCACATTGTTTGTTTGATTCTCCCTTTCTGTATCACTCTGAAATGCATGAGGTATGTACTTTGTACATGGTAAAATGCAAGGAGGTTTGGATGTGGCCTTCTGAGCTTGTTTCAGTGAGCAATGGCTATTTTAATGGACATTTGAGGAGAAAAAAAAAATTTGCTTTTGCCTGAATTCAAGGAATATTTTATGAGAAAAATGTTTTCCATCAAAAAACCTGTCTGTTTTTTTAGTTTTACTGGTAATTTTTTATATGAGCTTTCACGTGACCTTTACTGAGGATGGTTGTTGCTTTTATTCTCATTTCCTTCATTTTGTTGTGCTATACAAACCAAATTTACAGGTGGTGACCCACCTGCCTAGTCGGTACTAGAAATTCCTGATGAGAGATGCTGTACAATCATATGGAGAAAAGCCATTAGTGCTAGCAAGGACTTGTATTCAAAGATAAAACAAGCATGACAAACTATGAGTAGAGGGAAAGCATGCATAGCCATGGTGAAAACATAGCATTACAAGCTCAGTTTAATAGCTTTGAATCATTGAAATGTATAGGGTTTGTTCATGTGTCTGACCTTGATGTGATTAATGCTCAGGTCTAGAACTACAAATAATATTCCCCTCTGCTCCACAGGAGGCTTCTTCAGTTTTGGAGGGCATGTGCTTACCAATGCATAATTTCTAAGGGGGTGTTTCTTGATCTAGTGACTTAGTCATACTTTTGGCATTGAGGTCCATCTGCTATTCAGAGAGCATGGGAAAAGAGGCAGGAAGCCAGATGTCATGTGCTAATGACCTTGTCTCACTTTGGATGACACCTCTGGAATACAGCGTTTGGCACATTTCTTGCATCAGTAAAAGGGTAATAGAGCAGTGTGATCTCCTATAGCTCATACTACATTCTGACTTTTGGGAGGACAAACAATTGCTGAGCAGGTCAAGGTGTTAACAGCCTTGCATTTTTTTTTTGTCAAGTGTTTTATTTCAAAATGATAAGGAAAACAGTAAAAGTTACCAATTATGCTTATTGTTTAACAAGTACATGAATCAGTTTCTGAGTCCTTGGAGATGATGTATGCCATTATAATTGCATAATTTGAATATAGATTAGAAGAATTGCTTCTAGATTTACTGGACAAAAAGTTAATTTCTTTGAATTTATACTTTCCTCTATAACTTAGGTTCTGGATGCCATATAATTTGTAATAATGAGTCCTGATAACTACAATACTTTTAGTAAGTAAGCATATATTGATAATCGAGTTAACCTTTCTTGACAGTACCCCAGTTCTTTGCACAATCCACATTAAACACATGACAAAACCCACCACCCCCAAAGAAAAACAGTCCTCCCTTATCTCGGATCAACAAATGTCTTTCTAGTTAAATTTAACTTACTGTTTTGCCATAGCCAGAAACAGTGGCCCTGCTTTGTTCAGAGGTGTGTTTCTCCTGAAGGCATTTTTAGTTATTCCATTAGAAAGTGTGGTGAAAATCCGTTTTCTGTATCCCATGAGCCAAATACATGCTGTACACTTTTTACGCTTTATGCTCTATCAGTAAGAATTTCCCAAAGGCAATTCAAATGGTGGGAAAAATTAGAGAAGAGAATGGACAGCAGTTTTCTTACCTAAGTTACAGTTTGCTGGATGTTTCACAGCTTGGCATTACTACGATGTCTTGCAAAGAGCTGGATATTTCTTTTTTTGAAAACCACCTCCATAATTAACTGTCCTTCCTAAACACATATTGTTTAATCATTAAGGGGCAGGTTCACTATTAATTTATCCAAATTGTTACAGAAAAACAATGAGGCAACTATCCAAAGCTTTAGGTAGCAATATAGTATTTTTTAAATACTGTTTAGTCATGGTAGACAAAATTATTAAGGTCTAAAAGACAACTCCTCCACTTTTATCTCAAGTTACTTGTACTATTCAAAATACTCTCCGAAAGATATTTCAAACCACAATTTATCTATAAGTTAAAACTAAAAAAATCTAAATCAAAAAATCCAAGGTTCTGTGTGATTAATTTTACAGTGCTTTTTCAAATAATGTCTTCTAGCTATCCAAGCATTTTAGAGTAAGAGGTCAGTCTTCGTTAAAAGAATATACTTTATCTGACTTGCACTTTCATGCATAAACTTCTATAAAAGCTTACATATTTCTACAACTAAATTCTACTTAAATATTATAATGTCTTTCCATGAACATTTACTAGTTATTAACCATTATATTCCAAATACAATATTTTTAATCACTAATTTCATGTTGTTCTCTTCCTTTTTTTTTTTAAGTTCTTCTTAATTCAATCATATTGTGGTAGGTTGACTACCACACTGGCTGGCTGCCAGATGCCCGTCCAGCTGCTTTTTCACTGCTCCTCCTCAACAGGACAGTGGGCAAAAATGGGATGGAACAACTTGTGGCTTGAGGAAAACACAAGAAGATCACTTACTAAAAATCATCATAGGTAAAACAGACCTGACTTATGGAAAATAGATGGAATTTATTGTCAATTAGTATGGATCTGGCTTGTGAAAAATGAAGACCAAATAACCCATAGAACAGTTTCTGTAAACATATTTTTCTCAGTTCCTTCAGGGAACATCCACCTACTCCAGTGTAGGGTCCTCCACAAGCTGCAGTGTGGATATCTCCTCCAGTATCTGGAGCACACCTCTCCTTCTCTCACCTTAGTGCTCAAAGGGTTGTTTTTATCTTCTTTTTACCCCTCACTTCTCACACACCAGGCAGTGTTTTGCCCTTTCTTAAATATGTTTTGCCAGAGGTGGCACCACCTTGGCTGACGCTCTCTGCTGTGTCCAGAGATGAGACTCTGGAATGGCCTGTGTTCAGCACTGGGCAGTCCCTGACATATCCTCACAGAGGCCACTTCTACAGGCCTCCCACCCACTAAACCTTGATACTGACACCCAATACACATATACTCAATTCAAAGTAAAGACATACAGTGATGGTTTTACAAAAAATTCTCTTTCTTCCCGTAATTTTCCAATTTTCAAACTATGAGAACTTTATGCGAAAATCTGACTGTGCTTGTCGTTTGGCAACTACCCATATATCGTTTGTCCCAACACAGATATAAAGTTATTTAAAAAACTGGCATCCCTTCTCCATTCTGTGAATTTGTTGAGTCATTTAATTATTCTATGATTAATAGAATCATAGAATGAGGGAAGGAATAGAGAAGAGATATTCAAATAATTGCCACCCCTGTAGTCATTTGCAGCCACTGGCACCTTTTCCTCTTGGGCCAAAAATGGCACTGGAAGTCCTCGTCTCAGCTGGACATAGACAAACTGTAGTGAAATGAATTCAGCAGCCATTCTGTGCACAAATGTGGAGGATGTGTTGGCTTTGCATGGGGTGGTAGCTCCTGTGGTTGCTAATCGTGATGAAAACCATGTGCGTGGGAAAATGGTAAAAGCACTTGCTGAAGGTTGAAAAAACAGGCATACTTGTATTGAATGATGTGAGAGGGAGGTGCTAGGCTGACTTTCTGCATGTCTAAGGCACCCTATGTCTGAAGTCAGCTCCTGTTGTTCCACAGATTGGAGCACCCTAGAAACAGCTCACAATTAGTCTTTGCTTCTCATCCCCCAAAACAGCAAGAGTTTTGAGATATCATGAGGTCCATTCTTAACTAATATTTAACATATTTTTAATACCTTTTCTTTTGTCAAGTGCTGCTGAAAATTACTCAGTTTTTCATTATTGTATACAAGCATGGATTTCCATCCCCCACACTCACTTTCTTAAACTGACAGCAGATTGATAAGAAACTGTGACCATTTTTACCTATTTATAAATACGTCATTGCACCCTTTCCCTTTCTTTTACAATTTAAAATACTTTATTTGGATTCTGTGCTTTTGGGAAAGTTTCAAATTAGAACTAAATGGCAAAAATTCTCTCTGTATAATTGCTCAACCTTATTGTAATTGCAAAATGCACAATAAGTGCAAGTTCTTTAAAACCCTTGCTAGTTAGAGAATATAAAATGTGAATTTAGAATCTAAAATTAAATTGAAAAATATCTAAGATCTAGTAAAATGCTGTTCTGTGTATTTTATGTGATATGAGTTTCCACCAGGAAAAACAGATTGCCCTTTACTCCTCTAGTGCTCATAGAACATATGATTCCACATTATGGTGGTGTTATCTCTCAGTCTGCTTTGCTTGTTACTTCTCACAGTAGTAGTATCATATAGCATTTACATTAGAGTAAAATTCCTTATAAAAAAGAAAAACACTGAAGTTCTACATGCCTGGACTGTGTTGAAATCAGTGGAAATACCAAAGGACAAATTTAGCTTGGGTGATGTGTAGAAGAAACATTAGTTATTGGGAAACCAGTAGAAAATGTGTCTTTATCACTGTGGTTTTTTTCCAAAGTGTTTTACAAGTGAACACAGAGTACCTTTTGCCATCAGGATTACACAACACCAGGTTTTTATCTATTATGAATGAGTCAAAAAATGGAAATAAATTGGTAATGGATAATGCTTCAGTTCTATTTTGCTGTAATCTTTTAACCTTACCCAAAAATACTTGCAGTAGAATGACTGTTTTTCATTTTTGAGGGATTTAATCAAAAAAGTAAATTGTAGTGAAATGCTCAGAGTGAGACAGTCATATTTGGGTGATCATATAAAACTTATTTGCATTTTGTGGTGGCATGGTTATACTACCTCACTGCTAATCTTAGAATTTTTGTGTGTGATTATGGAAATAAAAAAATCCAATCACTTATTCTTTGAATATTTTTATTACTACTAACAGTAATTAATCATTCGATGTCTTTAGATGTCACTAAGAATATGTATTTGAGAAGTCTTCTGTTTAACTAGAACCATGCTGTAAAACATACAATTCATTTACCACTTCAGCTACTGTTGACTTTCCAGTTAAGCCAGTCAAAATAGTTATATTCATATGCCTCTTTCTCTAAAAATCTGCTTATCAACTTCTTGGTCAATACATAGGATTTAGCCTTCAAAATAGACAAGTCTACAGTGCTTTATACAGTTTTTCTTGAATCCGTCCTCTAACAAGGAACACTCACCTTCAAATAAAGATAGGTGATCATATTTCTTACTATCACATTACTGTGTTTTAAATAATTTTATTAATTTAAATTTTTCCCAAAGATATTTTCTAGGTTAAATGATGATCTACATTTCTAGGAAATATACAAATTTTGCCAGATTTGTTTTCAGATACTTTTTAAACATCTTTAGAGCCAAGATATTCAATTTAACCATTTTCAGAATAGAATTTTTTGACTTTTTTTTTTTTCCTTGAAGAACAACTTGGTAATTATTTTCATTCTACAATAATTTTAAAAAGCTTTAGTAATGTTTTTTGTAGTTGAATCACAACAAAAATTTACTGTTTATTTGTTTTCTGAAAAGTGTAATATCGGAATTAAGCACTTTATTAGTCTCATTCTTATTTTTTAATAACCTGCTTTAAATTTTGTTTTTCTTTTGAGTGGGAAATAAACCTCCAAAGTCCAATATTTGTCAGATAACTGGATTCCGAGTTAGTGTGTGTCTCTTGCTAAAATTCACTTTCACAAAGATAACTGACTGACAATTCCTAATTGGAGGATTCTGCCTGCAAGGGAAGAGATGGTATCTGTGAAGGGCAAGAATTCTGACCTTTGTAGACGAGTGACACTTGTGCTTGTCACTTCATGGTTCAACAGGACAAAACAAAAATACAAGCCAGTGGGAGTAAGAGGATATTGAAGACCAAAAAGAATACTGCCAAAGCATATTGAGTAATTTTCTAACAAAAAGGTCCCTACAGATAAACATTTCAGTGAGGGATGTCGCTTGTTTTGTGCAGAGTGAGCACTTGTTTACTAAATGCCACCTGATTGCTAAATGCTCTGGACAAATTAGTAGCATGCTTGAGAGAAGAAAATAATTAGGATGCCCATTGCTGTGTTCATGGAGGTCTTAAAGTGAAACATCCAAGTCCTTATACTCATACCACACCTTTTCTGCGTATTTATATGGATTGTTATCTTCTTGTATTTTAATGTGCTACACAAACATCTACATTTTCAGTTCATTTAAGGATCCATCTTCTCCTTTTACATCTATAATTTCAACATAAGAGAACTTGGCCTCTGTCAGGATTAAGATACGACAAATTTGCAATTTGTTGTGTCAATGACAAATACTGATATCTGGTGGGGTAATTCTGTGTGGTACTTTTGTTGGATGCTGGGATCAAGGCCCATGGGATTTGCTTAATTTGGAGGTGAGGTACTGACTAAGAGAGATTAAATCTTCTGGAAGATTTTGGTTGCAGTTATTTTAAGCACAGAAGTTCCTTCTCCTTTTCCAGTAGGAAAACTGCATAATAGCTAATTAGGCCCTTAGGGATCAATTTTCAAAACAGTGTGCAGGAAGTGTGAGCACAAACCATATTTATTACTGGATTTTGTGAACATACCTCCTGTGATTTTTGAAAATTTAGAACAACAAAACAGCAACCTTATTGGAGAAACACATTTAAATATATAGAATATAATATCTTTTCCTTCGGGATATTAGATAGATGACATACATTAAGACCACAGAGTGTTTCTGTGGTCATTATGCTTTACTCCCTCAAATCTGTAAACATAATGAAATAATAAAATAATCTCCGTGAGCCTGTAGAAGAAATCAGTCCAACAGTTCTTAACTACCTTTAGATAAGAATCTTAAAGGAGGAAAAGCAGCAAAAGACTATTCCCTAATTTTTGTGATGAACAAATCACAAAACGTGTAATTGTAAAGATTATGCAAGGTATTTAGAATGAAATAACTGAGGTGAAAGATTCCATAGTAATACTGGATCTAATTCACTATATAAATTGTCAGGAAAAGGTTTCTTTTCATTGCATAGGAAAATGTGATAAAAGCATGTTATTTTTCAACGATGTTAAATAGAAGGGGTAAAATGTGATTCATGAAATATGTGGATAATAAAGTCTATTAATGGAAGTGATTATTATCACTTATAGTAATGCTGAAGGTCATGACTACAAGAAAGGATTTAGAGGTAGGTGGATGCATTTGAAAACAGGGCAAAGCTGATTCAGGGCACATTCAGCTATAAACTGAGTGCATGGTATATTTGTTTGGGTGTGCTATGGAGTTATCTAGCTCTCTGCTCTGAAGGGTGAAGGTACCTTATTTCTGGTCTGGTCAGAATGCAGGCAGGTCACTTCAGGTTTGTTTGCAGCTTCATGTTTCAGTAAGTCTTAAAATTTAAAATGAGGACCTGAATCCAGGTGACTGGATACTGCTAACACCTTGAGGAGTAGACACATGAAAGCCTGACTATGGGAAAATAATGTTGACTGTGCTGTATATGTCTCTTTATTAACTATACACTCTATATATATCTGTTCTGAAAAGTGTACAAATCAAGAATGTAAAAAAGAAGGAAAGTAGAAAATTAGTAAAAACTTAAGTTTGTATTGTGTCTAAAAGATAGTCCACACACTCAAGTTCTTACAATTTAAATAAAAAAGAGTGAAAATTATTTTTTTTATTTTACTCACAAAAATAGCAAGCAACAAATGTAAATGGAGCTTGGATTTCAGTAGGTCAATGATTTGACATTGATTTCAGTGGAAGCAGGATTTTGCCCTAAATTGCTTTCCTATGGATGCAGAAGAAAATCGTAACTCAAAAAAGAAATATAGGTCTGCTGAATACCAAGCTGGTGACTTATCAGCGTAAGTTCTTCAGTTAGTTTTAGGCAGTTTTTGCTGATTATAAAACAAACTAAAGAAATCAGCTCCTTCTATGTTTTTCCAACTCCAAACGTATAATTGAGTAATTCACAGATAATGAAGAATCACACATTCCCATCCCATACTTGTTAATGAAAACTTTTGATTTCAAATACTTGAAGCTGCTATAAATGACAGTTTCTGTCCTGAGCAGAAAAAAGATTTGTTATTTTAAATATTTCATTGTTCAAGTGGCATCTATTGTCTAGAAAACATTAGATTTCCCAGAGAATATAAAAGACGTTTAAAAATATGTGAGCATAGATAATCACTATAAATTGGAGATTTTATTTCTTAATGTTACTGGACAGTAGTCTGAAGTAGTAAGTTGCATTACACTAGATATTGTTTTGAGCTAAGTGTGCATTTTTTTCCTTCTGTGCTCATTTAACGGAATAGTACAATAGTCTCAGAACATTTATATTGTGGTACGTGATTGAAATGTGGATTTGTTGCAGTTACAATGTTTTATTACTGAATATTAAAAATCTGGTTTTCAGAATGCCGATTTTAAATGGTTTGTTATATATGTTTACATTTGGTATAAAAGGTTATGAAAGTCCTTATTGAAAGAATCATTAACATTAAGTAAAAATTATGTGATTAAGTGCTTAGTTTAAAATCTTTTTCTTTCAAAGACAAATTTGTATCTTACAATTCCCCTACATTTCCAAAAAAGATAATCTAGGATGTTAATTATCGTAATGACACCATGAAATAATGATACAAATCTGTATACAAATTTAAAGGAGATTCTAATATAAGGAGTGATTACCGAAGCTCTAACATTGGCTGGTAGCTGAATAAATACATTTATATTTAGCTATATTTTTTTTTACTTTGATAACTTTCACATATAATTTTGTATCTTTTGTTAGATCTTTTCTGCTTTGACTCCTTGACTACAAGGACTGAAAGGCAATCCCCTCTCTTAGGTACCTCATGCACAGTCCATAATTGTTGAACTATTTAGGATTATGGAAGCAGTCTACCTGGAATAATTATTCAATAATGTCTTCCATGAGGACCTTCCTATTTCAGGATGGGATTAATATTTTTCCTAATATACGTACCAATTTTGTAACTGTATTAAGTTTAGCTACTAGCAACTTCTCTCCTTCAAAAGTCTTTACAGGGACATTGTTGGAGCAAAAGTGTTGCAATTTGATTTTTTTTATGTCTTTGTTGAGAAGAGTGGCACCAGACACAAGCACTTAAAGAAGAAAGACGATCCCTCCCCCTCCCACCTGGGCTTCTGTTGAATAGGAGTGCACACCAAAGTTTCTGTTCTTTTCATACAATTTCATGGCTTACAAATGCATGCTTAATGGAAACAAAAATATTTCAATATTTGAAGCAATTTGCCCATAGGTGATATGGGTTTAGTTTCCCTGTCTGCAAAATTGAGATGACTGTTTCTCCTATGTAACTCATTCTCTATGCACATTTACATTCTCTCTCCTACAAATCGTTTACAGTGCCCAACAGTATGACCCCTTCATGTTCCCAAACACTAACAATAATTCTAGAATAATAATAATACTATAATTCCATAGACTATAGATTTTCTTTAAATTTAATTTCACAAAGTCTTAAATAGATAAAATTTTTCAACTTTTCCATGCCTTGTTCCTTTCTGACTTCTTCGTAAGTCATTTTCAGCATCCTGTCACAGATTCATAGAATTGTTAATGTTGGAAAAAACCTCTGATTGTGAAATCCAACCACTAACCCAGCACTGTCAAGTCCACTGCTACACTGTGTCTGTAAGTGCAACATCTACGTGTATTTTTAATATCTTTAGGGTTGGTGACTCCACCACTTTACTGGGCAGCCTCTTTCAATGTTTGAACACCCCTTCTTTGCAGGAAGTTCTCCCAATATTGAATCAGAACCTCCCCTGGTGCAACTTGAGGCCCCTTCTTCTCATCCCATTGCTTGTTACTTGGGAGAAGAGACTGACCCTGACTTTGATACAACCTCCTTTCAGGCAGCTGTAGAGAGCAATAAGGTCTCCCTGAGCCTTCTCTTCTCCAGGCTAAACATCTCCCTCAGCCTCTCCTCATAAGGCGTGCTCCAAACTCTTCACCATCTGCTTCCATTCTCAGGACATGATCCAGAACCTCAATGTCTTTCATGTTGTGAGGGGCCCAAAACTGAACACGGGATTTGAGGTGTGGCCTCACCAGTGCTGAGTACAGAGGGACAATCGCTGCCCTGATCCTGCTGGACACACTCTTTCTGATACAGGCCAGGATGCCATTGGCCTTCCTGACTACTGTGTGCACTGCTGGCTCATGTTCAGCACCCCCACATCCTTTTTCTGCTGGACAGCTTTCCAGCCACTCTTCCCCAAGCCTGGAGCCTGCATGGGGTTTTTCAGACTCAAGCACAGGACCTGGCAATTTGCCTTGTTGTATCTCATCTAATGGTCGGCCCATTGATCCAGCCTGTCTAGATCACTCTGCAGAGCCTTTCTACCCTCCAGGAAATCTAAACTCCTGTCCAACTGGGTGCCATCTGGAAACTGACTGAGGATGTGCTCAATCCCCTCATCCAGATCATTAACAAAGATATTAAACAGGACTGACCCCTAAAGTGAGCCCCAGGAAATGCCATTTGTGACCAGAAGCCAGTTGGATGTAACTTCATTCACCACAACTCTGGGCCTGACCATTCAGCTAGTTTTCCAGACAGTGAGCAGTACACCTGTCCAGGTCATGAGAAACCAATTTCTCTAGGAGAATGTTGTAGGTACTGGTCTCAAAGGCTTTACTAAAGTCCAGGTTGACAACACCCACAACCTTTCCCTCATCCACTAAGTGGGCTACCTTGTTGGTCTTATTCTGAATGTCACATGTGACGTATTGTCTGTATTTTCCTGTTTGTGTCTGACCACCCTGCAGAATATCTTTCTAGGTTCGTTATTTTCCTTCCTGACTATTACAAATATAATTCATTCCTTTCTTCTTTGAGTTAATATTAGTTCACTTTGAAGCTTCTGAAAGTTAGCTGCCAAACCAACTGCCTTACTAACTCATTAAACCTTTCACCAATTAGATTTTTTTCCCATACTAGTGTTCCCTTGTGCACATACTAGCTCTCTAACACTCATCTCTGGTCAATTTGTCTGCTTTCGGTCTCACTTAGGTGCTCACATCACCTCTACTACCTTTTTCAGAATTTTTTCATGTTTTTCTACCTGACCCTGTATACAGGAGAACACTTCAACAAAACTTCTTTCCTACCAACTTTGCCATCTTGCAGAGTTGAGTTGGATCTTGTACTGTTCTTGTTAAGAACTAATTGATTAATATTAATGTAGTATAACCAGGCTTTTAAAGACCTTTCCTAGCCTTGAAGAATTTCTCATGTGACCCGTATATTCTAAGAGTTCATAATTTCCTAAAGTGACAATCAAGCTTCCTGTACCTCTTTGAAGCACTCTTTACAATGATTCTTCAAGTTCCTACTTTGTCTTACAAACATGAGTGCATTAGGAAGTGCTGATAAGTGCACTCGGATATTTGCTTAAAGATACCAATGTATAAATGCTGTGACTGTGTATGACAGGAACAGCTGCAGTGATGGGCTTACCTGGCTGTTGTTACCACTGAAATACCAGCCATCTTTCAAAGGAATAAATATAATAAAATGAGTATTAGTACATAACAAATACTAGTTAGGACTATGAATTTTGACAGGATGAACAGCTGAAAATCAGGTTCAACTTCATCCTTCTAAATAAGGTTGGTTTATTATATGCACACTGTAAGTTTGGCCTAATATTTATGTATTACTAAACTTTGGGACAAATGCGACCCTGAAGCATTAGTTTGTAATGTATTGTAGTGAATGTAGTACTTTGGTGCTGGTGTGTATTGATTATTTTGCCTTCCTAGGAAAATATTTTTGATCAATTAATTAGCTTACTCCAGAAATTACAATAATATTTGAATGAAACTCTGTAATTATCATAGGTGAAAGCTGCCTTTTGTGTCTAGCCACCTCAGATATCCAATTTCTAGAAATAGTACTAATGCATTTCTCCCATTAGAGCTTCTGTATTATATAAAACCAGCAATAAAATCAAGACAATATTAATAAAAAAGAAGTGAAAATGAGTTAAAAAAATTTTCTGTGTCAACTCCTCAGATTTATTGGATGACTGTGGATCCTGAATCTCAGTATTTATTCTCCAATTACATTTACCAGCAATAAAATTATTAACTAGTTGATAAACTGGAGAGTGTGTTCAGAAATAAAGCTTAAATCATATATCTTTTAAAGTAAAGGTAATCTGGGGACCTGAATGCAAAAGTCGCTTAATCCTTCAGAATTGTTTTAATTGTCCTGCTGCAAATACTGGCATTTTCTCTCTGTCTGTCATAGAATGTACTTTTCAAAGATACAGGTAAGCTATGCATCTAGTGAAGTACAGTGGAAATTATTATATTTGACACAGAAATACTGTGTGGATCTGGAAGTATATTTCACTATTAAAGAATGGTATACGCAAAGAAAAAGAAGAGTGGAGGAGAGATTACCATCTGATCTTTGAGGGAAATAAACTTCTAAAAATACCGCTCCTTTAATTTTCTTCTAAAGCAGCCTCAACAAAGAAAATGCATGTGTTACATTTGTCATATCACGAGGTGTCTAAAGGTATAATTTGCACCCAGGCGGTGTAAAATGTAAGGTGGATCACCTGAGTCACTGCTCTTATAAAGTTTACTCTGTTTCTGAAGAGATCATGAGGATATTTTAAACTACAAAATGTAATGCATGCACATCTTTGTTGGCATTTCTCTGTGTAAAATCCCGTGAATATGTTATTATGTATATGCTAAATTAGATTTTTCTCGGTGTGTTTAATGTAGTGATTAAAAACTTGCCATCCTGAAGAATTCTTTTGAAAAGTAATGAGTGCAACTGAAATTTGGGCCATTAGAGTTTATTTTGGTATTGATTCCACTCTTTATATGTCAGCTTCTGTCAGCATATCCCAAGGCACAGTGCTCTGGTAGCATCAACATCAAAGCAAAAGCCTTGAAGAAAGTTGTCTTCACAAAAGTTGCTGTTTCATTCTCCAGTTATTTGATTTAGAGCTGGAAAGTCTACTCCTCAGACCATTTTCGACTTCTAGAGGCAGCCTTGAGGAAAATAGAGCTAAAGCACAGAGATGCTTTTCAGAGGAAGAAGTTCCATCTTCATTAGTGTAGTCTATAAATAAAAGTGAAAGTGATGTGGGATTGCATGACTTCGGCCAAACATGCATGGACCAAAATTTAGGTCATTTTGGTTCATGTTTAAAGCAAGTTTTGGTGTACAAGAATTAGTTCATTTTCTAAAAGTTCGTCTCCAAGAGGACAAATCGTTCCTGATGCAGTAAAACAGCTGCCATATTGGTTTGCCAAAGGGGTGTGAAGTTTAATAAACATTTTAAATTTTAGATTGCTCTGGCTCCATGCAGAAGTTTGAGCTGCAAAATAGCAAAATGACAAAAATAGCATGAAGTCCTGACGTCTTCACTTGGAAGGATGCAGATAATTGAATTGGACTGAGTTGCTGGAAGCTTATCATCTTGTTGCACTTTACAGCAAAATTAACATGCAGCCAGAAATCCTTCCATACTAACAAAACTGTGCACTTTTATAATACAATGAATCTAGGCATTTCCGAGGAAGCTTTCAAGCATGTTATAACTTGTATGTAAGAAAGATATTCTAAGGGCTAGAATATTGTGAAACTTTTTCCAGGCATACACATATATACAGACATATACGTTACTCTATTCAAAGGTGCAGAATGTGCAACTTAATACAAGTTTTAAACTAGTGTAAAGGATTTTAGGAAGTCAGTGTTTAAATAAAAGCTTTTGTTACAGAAGCAAGAGTATGCAAACTGTGCCTAAGGATGTTCTCACCCCATGCACAGATCCCCAGGCACCAAGGCATTACAGGTGCAAAAATGGGTACTTCATGATGTGGTTCACAACTGACCATTGATCCCAAATGATAAAAGAGGGGAAAAAAATAAAGCTACAGAACTCTAATCTTTCTTAACCTGATATGATTTTTATTTGCAAGAATTAATCTATAACATGGGAAACACAAAGTAATCAGCTGACTTTAGATTTAATTTTTGAAAAGTCATTTAAAACAAACATGTGGTCTACCTCGGGATAAAATGAGTATGAGATCAGACTCAGATCTTGAAACCAACTGTTTTTGTAGAAATTACTCCTTGGATTAATATGAGTAGCAGAAAAATTCTTTGCTTTGTTGTAGAAAAAAGTAAAGTATAATTATTAGAATAGTGTAGCTGTTGCTGTACTGGAGTGATTAATCTGTAGCTAAAAACTTGGAGAATACAGTTAGATAAGTCTCTCTTTTCTCACATTTGCATCAGGAAAGCATTGTCAAACGCCTTCAGACTGCGTAGGGGATAAAAGGCAATGATGGTTTGAAGCTATGTCATGCTAAGTAAACACCCACATGATGGTATGTATGAGAAATATCCTACACAGAGTTCTGGAAATCTTGAGAAGATTTTAACAGCTCCTGCAGCTCTGTATATGACAAGATCAAAACCAGGGAACCTGTCACAAGTTGTACCTACACAGAGTGACTGCAATTCAGTGCAATGCTACCTGAGCTACCGTTAGACAGCGTAGAATGATAGAGGTAACAGTTTAGGACAGAGCAGCATGAGGTTTAACATCAAGTACTTTACCATGATTCTTATTGTTACTCCATATTGTTATTCCATAAACAGAGCAGTATTTTAAACAATTATATCGAAGCTAGTTCAGATGTCTTTCATTACCTCAAGCATAGCCAAATTCTATGTGTTTTAAAAAAATAAAAACACACCAGAAATAGGGACATTGCCGTCACCCCCTAAGGGAGGGTCAGAAAGAAACGTGTCTGGATTGACTTCCAGACACATGATGAAAAGCTCCATTGATTTTGGTGGGGCTGCTTTAGAAATTTGGAGCTCAAACCAGGTCAGAATCCAGCCCTTTTTTCAGACATATGTTCACCAGAAAAACAGAGGCAAAAAAATTCACAGCAATGATTGAAGGTGGGATGTTTGTTACTGAGGAAAAAGCAAATGTGGGAAAGCTACAAAAAGGAATCTCTTTTTATTATGCTTGTATTTGAAAAATCATTCTCAAAATTGAAACAGTTTGTAGCATTTTTACTAAGGTTTGCCATGTAGGAAAAATCCTCTATAGAGGAATTCCATATGACTTTGCGATCCATATGACTTTGCAATCCATATCAGAATATTATTTCCTTTTCAGTCTGTTTAGTGATGTATTCATCAAAAATTTAGGTGCTGAGATTTTTGTGCAGTCTAGATAATTGTGAAAAAACTGTTATGAGACATTTACAGCATAATGCATACGGAGGAAAATGTATGGGAAAAGGTAGGAACCACTGTGTTTCAGCAACAACAAAATTCCACTTAAGAAGTTATGAAAATCTTGTTATTTGAAAAAATACAGCAGAGAAAAAGGAATGTCACATACTGGATTTGCATTTGATATGCAGCTTACAATGCCAGATCATCCTTTGATTTTCCCACAGAAGAAAAATGTAGACATGATTAAGTTTATACATGGTATCAGCATTAATTTAAGAGTAAGTTAAGTGGTTCTGTATCAGGAAATGAGATTATAATGAACTCGGTATGATTTCATTGAGGTAAAAGAAGTTTAAACTTGATAACTATTCATAAGAATAATAGGAACTATGCTAGCATTCTCTTTCTCTGGAGGTAAAAGAGCCTTGACAGGACTGTTTCTGTCATTAAAAAGCTGACATGACTGTGTCCTCTAGGATTTGCTGGCCTCACTGGAAAATTTGCAGTCATCTGACACACATGTTCTTCTATTCCTAATAGATGAACAAGTCTAATTTAGTATATACATATACATTCAATCTCTCCATGGCTCTGTTAGAGTGGAAGTTTGCTAAACTGTTTTTAAAACAGATTTAAATCAGAAGTGTTGGGCACAGGAACTTATAATTCAATCTACATGTTTCTAAAGGGAAATGTCAAGATACTCTATCATTTTGGAAAAGGGAGCAGCTACAGGACAATCACACACACATTGGGCCAGATCTGAACATACTATAATTGTACCAAGTCCCTTTATTATTGAACAGGTCCTAAATTATTTGATAAAGCCATTGCAAATTGGATTCTATCTAGACTGGGCAGTCAAATATATTTCTAATTATCTAATTCAACTTTACTCCTCTTTCCAATGAAATAAGACCCTTATTGACCTTAAAAACTGTGGTAGCAAAATATTAAGTGGGTTTGCACATAAACCTGTGGACAACTATTACTGTATCTACAGTTAATTAATTTGGACTGGAGATCAGTACCATGTATGTTATAGTCTAAAAATAACTATCAGAATATTTGGTTTTAATTCATATCTATGCACAAAATTCTTTCAACCTTAAAATACATGTTAAAAGTCAATATTAGTGTAAATACAATGTCCAGTAATTTTCTCACTAATTTATATTTCTGTGCTCCCATGGATGACCTTTCCATGACTCAAAGCAATTTCCTAGGAGGATGATGTATGAAATACAACACATGAAAAATGCTTTCTAGATGATCATCTGCACTAAACAGTGAACAAACAAGCAAGGAAGAAAATTTCCAAGCATTTTGATGGAGAATTTGAGGCACGTTTGAAAACAAGGTATAATTAGAAGGGTCTGACCTTCCGCAAACTGTGACTACTTTCCAAGTATGTAACTTATATGAAGTCTTCTATAGTCAGCTTTAGTTAGAATTTTCATTAATCATCTATCAAACCCCCAAGAACAATATGGAGGAGTTAGTTTTGGCAGCTGAGTTATAGGCTTGCAGGCTTTTCCAGTGGCCATTCTTTGCACCATTTTCTCTGTGTCACCAGACTGCTTACGCTTGGTGTCTCTCCAGTATGAGATTCCCAAGGAAATGCACAAAGCTGGCAGCAAGGAAAACGTACAGGCATTTGTGAGACACTGCCAAATCTGGCTGTTTCCATGAGCTATCTTCAAATATAGATGGAGCAAAGGTTGAATTTTGTCTCTAGAGCTTTAGAGTGAAAGCCCGAACCGAACATAGACTGAAATTTTAATTTCACAAATGCACAGCACAAGGAACACTGTGTATTTGCAGCTTATATAATTATATAACCAAGTCTTTGAGAGCGAGCTATAATCTTTGTAAATATTAATGCTCATAGCAGAGCACCAAGGTATCATAGAATTTGAAGGAGGCAAACAATCCCAGAAGCTGTAGGGAAGAAAAACACCTATTTTCCAAAAGTTCTTTAAGAACTATATTTATTTTTGATCCTCCTCTCCATTTAAGTGCCTCTACTCTTCCGTGTTAGGGTTATCTATAATTTCTGTAGAAAACTGACTTTGAAGCACTGAACTTCTTGCACTTTCATTTTCCTCATTTTTTCTCTTTTCATTGCTTTTCCCCAATTCTGCTTTAATTATAAAGATTTTTTACTATTTAATTCCACTTGTACTAGCAATGCTTATGACAATGTGTTCTTCTGAGCGTCCTTAAGGAACAGCACAAGTGCTTTTCTCTAGTGATGGCTAAAAGATAAATCCAGTTCATGGAAATAATTGGTTCATTTTCTCATAAGTATCTGTGTTTACTGGAGGAGACTTCAGTCCACTTAAGTCATTTGACTTCCAGCAGACACCAAAATGATGTAGTAAGTCATTTCAAGGACGAAAGAACACAGGAAGGAAAAGGGATTTGTTCTATATGTGTTTTACTTTCCTTTTAGTTCTTCCCTGAACGGAAGGGATGTATGTCACCCATTACTGAACAGGAAAACTAGACACATTAAAGCCTACAGTTCCAGAAATAATTTGTACTAATCTGTTTCACTATCTGGGTATGCTTTCAAAACTCTTTTGGCAAAAAACCAAAATTTTCTAACACAATACAATTTAAGTTTGAAATTAATACTGAATATAATATTTGCCACACCACTGTACTTTGAAAATTAATTTGTAATCCTTTGACATCGATGATCATGTTGCCTCCTAAGGGCAGCAAAAAAGACAACTACATGGGCCATGTTTCTCCAGGCAAATCCTTCCTGTCAAGAGAAGCATATTCACGTATACACTTCAAATTATAATTTGAAAATTGTTCTTTAATGAATTCAGTATTTTCATGGCACCAGCTACATTTTTTTTCCTTTATTAGCAGAATTTTAAGCCATATATATATATACTTCAAGATAAGTGAATATTTTGTGCATCGACACACAGGCTAAACTGGTACTTAATTCCATGGCTATGTTTCCACTGGGGCTCTGATATCGAACATCAAACAAGTCTGAATAAGAGAATCAATTAAAGCAAGCTAGAACACAATAATTTAGAAGCTAATCTCACAGGTTTTATATTTTTTTTAATAAAACTTACCCTTTTGATGTCTCTCCAAACTAGACCTCAGAGGCCTCTATAGAAGAAGAATCATGTTCTCCTCATTCACATTCATTAAGCATCAGTTATTAAAAAAATTAGCTTGCTAATAATACCTGGCAATTGACTGTACTGGTATAAAATCTTGCATTTCTGAAATTTCAGTGTAGCAGAATCAGATTCCATGGTCAACGTATTCCCTCAGTATCCTTAAAGAGATTTCTAGAGAAATATAATAAATTATTTTCTTAGTCATCTTATATCTCATTTTCCTCTGTAAAAAATGACAGAGCTAGATCCTGAAAGATGCTTAAGTCCCTGCTGGTTTCATTAGATACTGAAAGAGCTCTACTGCTCATAAAATGGAATATATATGTACCCTATCTTCAGACTATGGGGTTCATATCTTCCAGGATTCTGAATGTTATCCACAAAGTAAAAAAAAAAACTCTGTATCACAAAGCGAATTTGCAGGAGATTCCTAGGCAGCAAAATGGAACAAAATGAATTATCAAGAAGTTTCTCCTAAATATGCGAACTCCTAGATGGCAAAGGACAAGTAACATGATGAACTGCAGCAGTATCTTCCGACACCAATTGGTGCTGTTGCAATGTCACACTCTATTGGCACAGCACGAGGTCTTTTTTTCTTGTAGCTTGTCTGTCGTGGAGAGACCGGTCAATCCAGCTTCACACTGTGTCTGACAGCTTTGATGCTGCTGCATTTTTTGTGTGCCTGCTCTGATCTCCAGGCTTCTGCCTTGTAATGTCTCATGATAGGCCTGAGCCCTTGAATAAGAAAAGGGATTTTCTAGAGAGCTGCCCATGTTTAAAGCTGTCCCTCCTTATAAAACTGTACATGTCTTTACTGCCTGAAGGGCACTGTAGATCTGATTCAGCTCCCAAAGCCAGGAAAGACCTTGTTGCGACTTGAGCAGGAGTTGAGAAAATATCTACAGATGATGTTATATGTATTGTATAATACACTGTCAGCTAATCTAAGTTGTCTTCCTTCGTATACAAACTGGCAGTGTTGTGTCCTTTGCAGCAGGGAAATGGGCAATGTGATGCATCTAGGAGCTTGGCTCTGGGAGTATAGTAACAAAGATATTGGGAACAAGTTTTTAGAGTACCCACTAATAGGGTTCTTTGGCTGTGAAGTGGCCAATTTAAATCATTTTGAAATTTGCTCATAAATATACTTGTCTGTTAGATGCAATATTTGAAATGTGGAAAAGAAATATAATTTCTAAAAATGCAGAAATGTAGTGGGGTGGAAAAAAAAGAGGGATCTGTTTCCAGAAGTGTTTTCAGCATAATGAGTCTATTGGAATCTTTCAACCATAACAGGTCATCCATTTAAGAATCATATCTGGTTATACCAACTTCCAGTATAATAGTGACTATGATTTTCAAACTATTAAAGTGATGCATTTTATAGGTTTTTACCTCACTGATTTTAAATGAATTATAATTATATTGAGGGGGTTTTGAATATCTGTCACTAAGAAAGTCTTCACAATATATTGTCAGGTAAATTGAAGCGGTAGTAAAGCATCTCATCAAGAAGATATTTCTCTTTTATGAGTGACCACTTTTGAAGCATGTTGAGAAGGGGTGAGTTCTGAGAGTGTCTTGTCTTATATGTTCTTGGAGTTAGATTATATTTGGAGTCAACTGCCCAAGTGTTCTGCTAGTGCAGGGATGATGAGCACGCACAAAGCCTTCTAGGCAGTCTGACTGAGGTAGATGAGGTACTTCATCTAATTCACTTTGTTTAGTCAATAGAACCCAGTTCATATCTACACATAAGTATTGTTTGTTCACATAGACAAATATATTGGGTTTCTATGGCCAGGTTTTTGGTAGCGAGGTGGCCTATGGGGGAGGCTTCTTTAATAAGCTGCTGGAAGCTTCCCCCATTTCCAGCAGAGCCAATGCCAGTGGCTCCAGGCTGGACCCACTGCTGGCCAAGGCCAGGCCAATCAGAAGTCATAGTAACACCTCCATGATAACATATTTAAGAAGGGAAAAAGTAGGGAGGGCAGATGAAGATGGCAGCTAGAGAGGAGCAGAGCAAGAAGTTGTGATTAACAACAATGTAGACACCAAGGTCAGTGGAAAAGGAGGGGAAGGAGATGCTCCAGGCACGGGAGCAGGGCCCCTGTAGCCCATGGTGCAGGACCACGGTGACACAGGCTGTCTCCCTGCAGCCCATGGGGGACCACAGGGGAGCAGAGATCCTCCTGTAGCCTGTAGAGGAGCCCACGCCGAAGCAGGTGGATGCTGGGAGGAGGCTGTGACCCCATGGGAGGCCCATGCTGGAGTCAGGGTCTGGCAGGGTCCTGTAGCCCTTGGAGAGAGAAGCCCACGCCGGAGCAGGATTTCCTGGTAGGACTTGTGGCCTATGGGGGACCCACAGTGGAGCAACCTATAGCTGATGGACTGCAACCTATGGAAAAGTAACCCATGTGGCTGCAGTACCCCAAGAGCTGTTGCCCATGGGAGGGACTCACGTTGGAGCAGTTTTGTGAAGAACTGTCTCCTGTGGTAGAGACCCCATGGGACGCAGGGGTCGGACTCCTCTCTCTGAGCAGAGGCAGAAACAACATCTGACTGGAACTCTCACTCCCGTCTCCCTGAGCCACTGTGGGGGAAGGAGGTAGATCTTAGAAAGAGGGAGAGGTGGGGGAAAGGATGTCTGTAAGATCTATTGAACTGCTCACTCTCAAGCTCTGGTCTTGATAATAATAAGTTCTTAATATCCCCACCTGGAGTCTGTTTTACCTGAGATGGTGTTCAGTAATTGGGTTTCTTTCGGTCCTTATCTCAAAGTTCTGAAACTCTCTGGTTTTTTTTCTCTCCTCTGTCCATTTGCATGAGGGGGAAAGTGAGAGAGTTGGCTTTAGTGGGTCCTTGGCACCCAGCCAGGGTCAAACCACTACAACAAAGAAGGCATGTACTCTTGTAATATACATATGCATATGTGTGTTCATATATAAACAAGGTGTGTGGGTTTATCTAGAAAAAAAAGACCCTGTATATGCACATATGCTTTCTATANCCACTGTGGGGGAAGGAGGTAGATCTTAGAAAGAGGGAGAGGTGGGGGAAAGGATGTCTGTAAGATCTATTGAACTGCTCACTCTCAAGCTCTGGTCTTGATAATAATAAGTTCTTAATATCCCCACCTGGAGTCTGTTTTACCTGAGATGGTGTTCAGTAATTGGGTTTCTTTTGGTCCTTATCTCAAAGTTCTGAAACTTTCTGTTTTTTTTTTCTCTCCTCTGTCCATTTGCATGAGGGGGAAAGTGAGAGAGTTGGCTTTAGTGGGTCCTTGGCACCCAGCCAGGGTCAAACCACTACAACAAAGAAGGCATGTACTCTTGTAATATACATATGCATATGTGTGTTCATATATAAACAAGGTGTGTGGGTTTATCTAGAAAAAAAAGACCCTGTATATGCACATATGCTTTCTATACATTTTGAGTAGTATTTCTTGTAAGTGCAGATTATGTGTTGTTAAATACATATAACAGGTTTGAACATAACAAATTACCTTTATATGTAGTTCACAATTTGTGATATGAAAAATATTGTCTTTCTGTATTGCTGAGACACAAACATTTTTGACATTAAAAACTAGAAAATAGAAATAAAACTAGAAATAAAAAATTAATTCTAAGTTTAAATTCCAAATAGGTGTATGATTTTTTTAGGTGATGAGAGAACAGGGTATACAGAAATATTTTTTATAGAACTTAGGAGGTTTTTTAATAAAGAAAGAAAGGTTTTAAATTAGAAACAGTCTTTCAGTAATGATGAGTTGTTTGATTGTTATGCTGTGCTTCTTAATGCAGAACTTTTCTGCAGTAAAAGGTTAATTAGTTGGGAAATGAAATACAAAAAACTATCACAAATGAAATGGCATTAAGTCTTCCTTTTTCTGCCTGTCTCCCTGTCTTTTTCTAGAATATAGACTCAAAAAGAGTAAAGGTGTCTGTGTAATTGGACATTCCTCAGTGAATTGATTCACTAACTGAATCAATTGATTCATACACACCTGGGAAAGCAAATGGATTTCAGTTCCCTATTATAGAATATTACAACCTTCAGTGGGTCTTCAGTTTTCGTTGGGGTTTTTTAGGTGATTTTTTTGTTGTTGTTTTTTTGTTTGCTTGGTTGCCTTGTTTTTTGTGCGGGAGAATAGTGCAATTGCTCTCTAGTTAAACTTTCCTAAAGTTGTTTGGTAGGAGTGTGTGTGTACAAATCATAGACTTTTCTGACTGGTCCTCAGTACATATTATTGAAAAGGTATTTTCTCCTTTCAAAAACTCCACTACAGGAACTGCTCAGAGGGAAGCGGGGAATCTGTGTTACCACCACACCAGTGCCCTTGCAGTCCTAGAAAATAGAGTATCTAGTTCTTATATTTGTGTGTTCCTTATAGAGTTTCATAGAATGGTTTGAGTTGGAAAGGGCCTTAAAGATCATCTAGTTCCAACCCCCTGCCATAGGCAGAGATGCCACACACTAAAATGGGTTGCTCAAACTTCCATCCAGCTTTGCCTTTTACCTTTTACCAGCTTTGCATTTTACCTTTACCTCCCATCCTGTCACTCCATACCCTTGGGAAAAGTCCTTTTCCAGCTCTCTTGTAGAACCCTTCAGGTACTGGAAGGCCACAATACAGTCTCCCTGGAGTTTTCTCTTCCCCAGGCTGAACAACCCCAACTCTCTCAGCCTGTCTTCATAGAGAAGGTCTTCCAGTCCTCTGATCATCTTTCTGGCCCTGCTCTGGACTTGCTCCAACAGGTCTATGTCCTTCTTATGTTGTGGGTCTGAGAGCTAAATGCAGATGGAGTTTCATGAGAGAGGAGTAGAGGGACAGAATCATCTCCCTTGACCTTCTGGTCACTCAGTCCTTTGCCATTTGCCACTAAACTGGGATAAAGCTGTATCAAAAGTAATAAAAATAATGAAAATATGAAAGCACTTACATCTTCAAAGCACTTAGCTGGTCAGATTTGTGTCAACAGCTATGTCTTTGTATGTACAGATGTGTAGAAACACAAATACATAAACCAGACAAACTTGCACACTCGCATGTACTCTGTATTTGATTTTCAGTCTTAAAATCTCTTGCCTTTACCTTCACTTCTTATGCAACTCTTTTCAGTTCTTTCCATATTTCTAAAGTTTTTGCCCTCTGCCACCACTACTGCTTAGCTGTAAGAGGGTGTTAAACAAGGAGAAACTGAATTTTAGGTAAATATTAGGCAATTTGAAACTTTTAAACTGTTATACATGTGTACTTTAAAGTTTTAAATCAAAGTGTTATTTTCATCCAGCATAGGAGCAGAAATAGGACTACATTTAATCACAATTTAGCTTGAATTTTGAATATCAAATGTTCATAATTAAAGCTTCTAAACAATTTACAGTGCTAGTAATAATTACAGGAATTAATTTGTGAATTTCTTTAATTAAAACTAATTTTGGCAAATTATATAACTTGCTCCTGAGAAGTTTAAGAATAGAATTTGAAGCAAGGTTTCATACAACTTTGTTCAATGCCTCAAACCCTCCAGTTTCTTCAGAGTATACATGACAGTTACATTTTGATTGTAGTAGAACAATTTTTAGTTCAACACATGTTTTTTCTGTACTTTCATATATACTTAAATTTACGAAGAGATGGACAGGAGTACTAAGACTTCTTGTCATCATCTCTTTCTGATGTATTTGAAGCAAAGCAGTCTAATAGCAACTTTGGAAATGAGGCTTTTTTCTTTGCATATTCACTTTTCATACAGCTAAGCAGAAATGTATATGGCAATGAAAAGTTCAAACCAATGGTGTGCATATGGTACATACGGACACATGATATTCCTATTAGGAAGGAGATAAAACCTCTAATTTGACATTATTTCTTTTTATTTTGCAAGAAAAGACCTTTAAATCTGGAACATAATGAACTTGCAAAATTAGCCCAAACTCATTCAAACTCTCTACTAAGTAATTCTGATGTGCATGTGTACAGGAAAGCAGGAAATGTTCTTGAGCTCGTTATCAAGTGAGACAGGGTTAATTAGTGACTAGAATAGCTTTAGCATTTATTTCACTCCATTATATTTTACCACTTTTTACTTCTAGTATGAGATTTCCTGGTTTTAACATGAGAAAGGAGAAACTGTTGCTTTTCACATTTTAAGTCACTAAAGAAAGTGATATGCAGGGTGATTGTTTTCCTGTTGTGTTTTTGTTTGTTTGTTTGTTTGTTTTTAAGTTTATGGCCTATCTAGACCTATGTTTTCAGTATGGAACAACAGTTGATTTTTGAAAGATTCAGTATCTAAAATTACTGTTGGATTTTCAAGAGCTCTGTGCTTGTGCTGAGAAACTTTCAGTATAACAAGGATTTTAAAAGGTCTCAAAATGTAGTGTCTCAGTACTTTGAAAATAAAGCCATTTATTTGATATTTAAATGAGAAATATACAGTACTTCCTGAACAATTACTTTCTTGAAGATGGAGTGTATGGAAAAGCCACTTTCCATACAAAGGAAAAAAAGAACAGCTAATTAAGATCCAGCTGAGAGTTAAATTTGAACATATTTATAACTCTTCAGGTATACACAAGATAATCTGAGTTTCATGCTCTTCATAATGTTTTGTAGTCCAGAATAATGTCATGTCATTTAATTTATTTTTATATTATATAGCTGTATATGTAATGAACTGAGCTCCACTTGCCACAGGGATTCCCACACAAATTCAAATTCTGTCTTTGGCTTCTGTCCCTATTATGTATTCAGAAAATACTCTATAGATTGTAAAGGACTATTTATCATTGAATCTTAAAGACTAAACTCTAGTACAAATTCTAGCTAAATTCCAGATTTCAGCTAAAAGATGGAATACAAAACGCTAATAAAGTGAGTTAATATTTCAATATTCCTTTCTACATTTTCTACTTGATACTTTTATATGTCTATTTCTTCATGTTTTTCATAAATATAAATGAACTATAATTATTTTTTTCAAAATTAAAATACAGTACAGCTCAGATTCCTTGATGATGGACAATATTTGAAAACATTAAGATAAACAGACGTAGACCAAAAAGCTACCTTACCACAAAGAAATCATGTCAGAGAGAGATGAGCTTGTGAAAAATAGTGTGTGTGTTTTCATTCTGCTTTTCTTCCCTCTCTCTCCATTCTTTAGAACAGAGATTTCATTCTGCCTTTGTAAGAAAGTTGATTTCTTTCGGTGCAGACACTGAACCCTATAGCTTGGTCTACACTGTAGATTATTGGACTACACAGCAGACTCTCCTCCTGTCCGAACTGAACAGAGGCCTACAGTTAGAGAGGGTGAGTTCAGCAGCAAAAAAGATAAGAAATTTAGTAGACAAAGCACAGATTCTGCCTAAAATATGTCTGCTGTCATCCCTATGCCATCTAGCTGCTGCTGAGAGGGTGCTACAGTGTCAAAATCAAGCAGGGAGTTGGAGAGCCATGGCTGAGCTCTGAAGTTATGTACAGCAGGCTCTTAAGGGGATAATGCACACAGCTTGAAATCCAGTTTTGCTTTACATAGTGCAGTAGTACTCCATGGAGGGATAGGTTCCCACTAACTCCTGAGATGTGTCCCAAATCAGCCAAGTCCAAATCAGCTGTAAAAGGAGCTTTACCCCTTGTGGGCTTTTGGTCTACCTGGCACTGAGAATGCATGTGGATGGAAAAAACCCACATCTAGCCAGGGATGATGGGTGCTGCTACTTCCTAGCAGCCCAGTTAACATACTTACAACTACTATGTCAATATAAAGAAACAACCTTTAATGTCTAATGAACTGCGTTATATCTTTATTCCTGTTTTATTGTCTTAAGGAAGATCTACTCATCTAAACTTTGCTGTTAATTAATAAAATCCAACCATTAAGGAAAGTTTACAGTGTTTCATTTTTGGTGACTCATGGGATTGGATAAGCATTGACGTCCTTCCTAATGGAGCAGGGCCAGGCTACCATTCCCAGCTGGGCTGTTACACAGACATTTTGTTCCTTCAAGGCGTTTGGCTAATGAACACATTTAGACAAGGGAACGCTATTGTTCAATTGTTCGATTAAGTGACTTCTAACAATTAAGAGGTGGCTCCCTACCATCTTCTTTAATATGGTCTTAAAAATCAATGAGATTTTGAGACTTCAACTCTCATTCTGCTTTGATTTGGCTTAAAGGAAGAAACAAGACTCTGAATCTCATATGAGGAATGTATGGGCTAAGTAAGTGTAAACATCGTCACTGTTCACTTGAAAGTTTTTTCCTTTGTCACAGTAGTGTGACATGACCTTACAAGGCTTTGTGTGTTTATTTTTATTATAGGAAAAGAAAACTAAATCTCTCACATATAATATTTGAGTACATCCAGTTTTCTATATATGCAAAAAGCAGAATTTATTTCAAAATAAAAATTTCCCACTGTACACCATATGCAGGACTTCAGGCTGCAGGGAGCAGAGTGGCTGGACAGCAGCCAGGCAGAAAGGGACCTGGGGGTACTGACTGATAGCAGGATGGACATGAGCCAGCAGTGTACCCAGGCAGCCAAGAAGGCCAATGGCATCCTGGCCTGTATCGGGAATAGTGTGGCCAGCAGGACCAGGGAAGTCATTCTACCCCTGTACTCAGTACTGGTGAGGTTGCACCTTGAGTGCTGTGTCCAGTTTTTGGACTCTTGATTTTGGAGGGATATTGAGGTACTGGAGAGTGTCCAGAGAAGGGCAACGAGGCTCCTGAAAGGATTGGAGCACAAGTCCTGTGAGGAGCAGCTGAGGGAGCTGGGCGTGTTTAGCCTGGAGAAGAGGAGGCTCAGGGGAGACCTTATCACTCTCTACAACTCTCTGAAAGGAAGTTTAGTCAGGTGGGGGTTGGTCTCTTTTCCCAGACAACCAGCAGTAGGACAAGAGGGAACAGTCTTAAGCTGTGCCAAGGAAGGACATTTAGGTTAGACATTAGGAAGAAGTTCTTTATAGAGAGAGTGACTGGGCGCTGAAATGGGCTGTTCAGGGAGATGGTGGAGTCACTGTCCCTGGAGGTATTTAAGAAGAAACTGGATGTGGCTCTTAGTACCATGGTCTAGTTGACAGTGTAGTGTTATGTCAAAGATTGAACTCGATGATCTCAGAGGTCTTTTCCAACCTGGTTGATTCTGTGAATTGTCAGTATTTCAAAATGTAAAGCAAGCAACTGTACATTCACTCACATTCAGTGTCTATGAGTACACTTTGCTAGACTAGCTAGTGTTAAATGTTGCAGTATGTCCCTTTTTTTTTAATAGAATCATACAATAATTTAGGTCAGAAGAGACCTCAAGGTCCTGTAGTTCAATCTCTTCATAAATCCAGCTTCTTGGTTTTACTCAGAAGTTTATTGTTGTTAATTGCAGCAGTTGTTCAACAGTTGTCTTCCATCCATGGTGGAACAATTTCTACCCAAAATCCAAAAAAGGAGTGCTTTATCTCAACTTGGGACCTGTCCTTGTCTACAATATGTTAAAAATAAAATTAAATCTAAACCAAGATGTATATGTGGAAGCCTTATTTGGATATTTTCAAATAAAAGGGATTTACTTGAGACTGCTAAGCTCATTAACATACCTACATTGGGTTTTGCAGATAAGCTTTTCTGTTTTTTTTCAGTCTGATTTCCCTCTTCTGGTACACTTGTAATAAATATTACATGTACTATTCAAAAATTCAGGTAAGTGGTTTTCCTTATAAAGAAAATAAATAAAAAAAATAAACTGCAGTATTCAATCTTTTATAGGATGTCCTTTGCAAGCTGGGAGCAACAATGGTTCTGTCTACACTTTCTTTACAGCCTTATTCACTAAGGACATTTATCAGAACATACCTCCAAATTTAATCCAAAGAAGAAAATTGCACTCAAACTTCATTATAAAAATTTCCACGAATTACTACAATTACAAATTACTACAGAAAAGCCCTAGTATGCAATAGATATTTCACTTTTTTCCTCTCTGTAGACAATCATGAAGTGTAACCAGTATAGAGATGCATAGCTGGGACTGCAAAGATGAGGCAGTAGATACTCAGGTAGTGTGAATGCATTGTTCAGTGATCATTATGCCTGACATTTAAGCAGCGTTATTACTCCTCATCAATGAAAGGAGAGATCAGTTGCAGCCCTGGCACTGTCAGCTCATCTTGTTGCTATGGATGACAACTGCAAATTACTAATACTTTTTTTTCCATTTATCTCCTACACAATTCTGTCTTCCAACTAGTCTGTTCTTTTTCAATCAACCAAAAGATAAACCCAAAGATCTCTTTGCAGCTTGGGGTCCCATATGAGTTCCCACAAGGAGGAGAAATCCTCTGAGAGCATTCACATTCATGTTTTGGATGCTGCAGCCTATGTGACAATAAGTAGCACCCATCTGAAGCAGTTCATACAGTCAAAGCTTCATGGATAATAACATTAGCTATTCCAACAGTTTTTTTAAACAACCAACCCAGACTTCTGTATCTGGTCAGGAATATATATGAGAAATGATTAATTCATTGCATTAAAAACAGGAGTGGTTATAGAAAAATGCTCAAAAGAACTGTAGGTAAGGTTTGGAAAATTTACCTCATACTGAAAGACTTCAGTAGTTTCTGCTTAGTGTAGAGAAGGCTAAGGGAGGATTTGATCATGGATTATAGGTACCTGTCATGGAATAAGATATTGACTACTGAAAGCTACATAAACTGACAAAGTAAAAACACAGAACTGTAGTTGAAAACTGAAGACTGAAAACAATCAAAATAAAGATAATATTCAGGTGTACAGAATTAAGGTTATATTCCACTGAAGCAGATTACCAAAGGAATAATTAATCTGTTGTTTCATAATTAAAACAGCATATGTGTTGAAAAGTCATACTTTAGTTCACCTGCAAGTCACTGAATTTTGTATCTTTGTTATATGGAAATAAGAACAATTCTCTCTTTGAAAGAACTGTTGAAAAAAATCTGTGGCCTGCTTTATAGAGAATGGTCACTCCTGGTTTTAAAATCTTTGTGGTGCCAAACATCCAAGAGTAATAGAAAAAAATATTTAACGATTTTAGAAAGTGCAGAGATCACATTCAGTTTGCATGGACAATGCTTTCATTTGTCATAGAATCATAGAGGACTATGGGTCAGATGAATCCTTAAAGATCAACTAGTTCCAATTCCTTGCCATGGACACAGACACCTTCCACTAGACCAGGCTGCTCAGATTCTCATCCAACCTGGTCTTGAACACTTCCATATATGTAGCAATATCACAATAATGTTTTTTCAAAAGAATTGTAGCCCACAGGCTTAGAATGGGAGAACAAATGAATGCTACCCTGAGAATAAAATGCATCTACCAGCTCACTACTACTTTGTTTTTTGGTCATTTCTTTATACATTACATTATTAAATTTGCTTTCTTAAACAAATGTATATGTATATTACAATGAAATATCTGAATGCTACCCACAACTTTAAAATGAACTTCCAATTCTCACATTTTGTATTTATTCTTTATTTCACTATTATAGGGTATTCATTTCACTATATTGAATTATCTCAGTGCTGTAATGAAAACCATTAATTTTTTTAAATCAGCATAAGTATAAACAAAAAGGAAAGAAAAAAACATGTCATGCCACTCAAACTTGATTGCTTTTTTGATAGACTTACAAAATTAGTGGATGAAGTATATGCAGTAGATATATTTGCATTTTAGTACAGTATTATCATGCCTTTGAAAAACTTATAAAAAGGATCCACATTTGCTTGAATATGATTGCTATTACCTAAAGGAAAAACTAGATGAAAGACAATTAATAAAGTGAAATTTAATGTGTGGTGAAGTGTAGATGGATACTCAAAACATATGCATTAAAATTCATTTTATTCAATGTTTTGTGGCCTGATCTGGAAGACAGAGTAAGTAGCATAGGTGAATTTGAAAATCATGGTCTGCTGGACAGTAAATTTTAGTGAACATGGGCCGGATCAATGGGGAAGTCTGCCTTTTTCCTCAGTTTTATGAATGGGTCTTCATATTACGGTGGAATCCAAAACAAAATCCAGTAAATGTACTTTGGCTGAACTGGGGTCTTCAAATGAAAAGACAGAAAATAAACTCAACATGAATTAGAAAATTTGCTTACTCAATGATTGTCTATTGAAAGCCTGAATGAGTCCCTGTTTTCTGGCTTGAAATAAGCCTGATATATATTTTCCTTCCCTTGTCTTGAGTCCTTAATGATTTATTAACCGAAGTAACCTTGAACACCATTAAAAAAAAAAAAAGCGTGAGTCTGCTAGGTTTTGTCTGAGCTGGGCTAGAACACAACTGTGTTGAGTCTTTTGATGGGGGAATTAAAATTACTCTCCAGCTTTTATAGGAGGGTCAATTTGCACTCTGTGAATTCCTTAAGGATAAAATCTGGTTTACCTATTTTGATTACTGAGGGAGGAGATTGTCTCTGGTTCTGTTTTCTAACTTTGAGCCAAAAAAGTAAAAATTGTAGCTCCAGTGCTGAAGGAGAGGGAAAGAGAGACATTTGTATTTCTTTACCTCTTTCTCAACAGCAGACAAAACTGGAAAATGGCAGAGATGGAAAATGTCTGTACCCACAGCTGTTTGCTGTGGAGCACAGATGAGGATGTGTTCTGCCCTAATGAGGAGATTCCAGGGACAACCTGATCCCCACAGGGAGTAATAGAAGAAGCTGCAGGGAGTCTTGGACTATAAAGTATGGGGTTTTTTCTTCAACATCTGCTGAAGTTGGCACTTACTTTAAACCATCTTTCATTTCTATATTAATTTAATCTTCTTTAGAATATCAAAACTACCATGCCTCTGTGGTCCGGAAAAATAGAATTTTGCTTTGAGTAGTAAAAGGCTGTAGGGTTTGTGCTGAAGGGCTAAAAAAACACTTTAGAACAGCTGCAAGTGGACCAAAGACTGAACAAACTGCCACTATGGACATCATATTCCTTCCAGTAAGGACCTCAGGATGCTGCTGATAAACTGTTCTACATCCTGGCTTTTCGCAGTCTCATTGAACAAGACTGAAGCTTAGGTCCCAAAGGCACGTGAGACAAGAGAGTCTAGCACCAGAAAAAAAGAAGCAAATATGAGGAAGTTTTGCATAGCAATTTTATTACCAAAGAGGTTTCTTTCTGTATTAATTAATTAATTGGACAATTATACTGTTGAAATATTAATTGGAATAACAGTAAAATTATTATTGCCATATATATGCTTTCTTTTGTCCAAAAAAAGATTTTAAGTGAAACTCTTGTTGCAGTGTTTGGCAGTTTTGAAACAGAGTTCATCCATGCACAAAAAAAAAGAAAAAAACCCATGTAATATGTTTTACTTAACATTAGATATGTATAATGTCACTGATGAAAGAATGTTTAAAGTATTTTATAACTACTAGTTGGATATATTTACACATTTAGAAGCCCAATAATGAAATTGAGATAGGTCTTTCTGAAAGAATTTAGAAATAGAATAAAAGGTTCTATCTTTGTCAGCTTTAGCCTGGGTGCTACCATAATTTTGAAAACATTACCTCTATTCCTTGTAAAGCTCTTGTCCCACAAAAACCCCAAAACCAAACAATCTAACAATAAGAAATTGTTCTCTTGTTTTTGTTTTTTTTTGTTTTTTTTTTCAATTTTGGGGGATTTATGACTTGAATCTTTTGAACTGTGAAGTATTACATGTGATGATCTCTTAAGAAATATAAAGATACTGAAAATAGATAATACAGATATAGACCTGCAGTTTAATAACGAGATCTTACCCAATCCCTTCACTATATCAGTAAAAAATAATGCAAATAAACTATATTTATTAATATTTTTATCATCATCATAATGAGTAACCCATTGAAGATTATAGAGCTTCTCTCAAAGTAATATACTTCTCATGATTGCAAATGATTGATAAATATATCTGACACTTTGATTTTCCTTTTGACAGATTTAGGAGATGCATTCAGTTTCAACACTGTCTTAAGGTCAGGTTTGCTGTTCTGATTCCCACTGAGTGTCTTATTCCCCAAGTTATTCGCTGAGTACAGTATTTCTCAGAATGATTACAGGATACATGATCCAGCCTTCTTTACTGTTTCTTTACACAAAATTTCCTGAGGAAAGGCTGTGCTGGTGTTTCTACAAGGCTGAAGGGTGTATAGAAAGGAATCACTCTGTCTAAATAACTTGGTTTGAAATGCTATCTATTTCCAAAACTACAGTTTTGCCTCTCACTTGATATTGCCTATATGCTCCAAGTGTATCAAGGCATTCAGTTTTGTTTCTACGGGCACTTACCAAATGTTTTTCTCAAACTGAGAAGTATCAGGCTAGACTCATCCATGGCTATCAGGCAGCAGGCTCACTCAGCTATCTCAGGTCAGGTGGAACCCATTAGTTTTGCCATCTTGCAGTGACATGCAATTTTATCTAAAAATATTTAAAAAATTACTTTCTACCTTTTTTTTTTTCCTGCTACCCCCTAATGCACATTACTGTTTATATTGAAACATGCAGTTGTTTTACAAACAAGCATTTCCTAGGTGATTTGCATTGTCACAGGAAAAGTCACAAAATACTGAACTTTATAGAAAAATAAAAAAAAATCACCTACTAACATGTACTCCTTGCATTTCCACTCTGTTTTTAAAATGGAACAACAATATTCTTCATATTTTTTCTGCTGCAAATTTTGTCTGAATAGGAAAAGAGAAATACATGCAAACTTCCTGTCCTGCAGCATGTCTTCATGTGAGCTATAGAATCAATTTGACTGCAGTGTCCTGGTAGGGCAGCACCTACTACTACTCTGCTAATGAGACCTACAGATTCCGGGGATCCCAAAGTCACCACATGTATTGCACAGTGAATGCAAGCACACTTCTGTCTGAGAAACATAAGACAGTTGTGCACCAGCCATATAAGCTCCTTAATGGAGCTTTCACTCAGTTAATACTGTGGCAAAATTACAAAGCTATGGGGGGGGGTGTGGGAGGGGGAAGACCTGCCATACAGAGGGAGAAAATAATTGCAGCACTTTTCACTAAGGAATAATAGATCATCTTTTCACACTACTAATTTGCCTTGCTGCCTCTACTAACAGTGTCTGAATCCTACCTAATTGTACCCCTTAGTTCCTTTGCCAGAGCACATTGTCATGTCTGCTTCTGTGGCTGTCTATTGCTCTCTTCTCATTGTATTCTCTGACAAATGATGAGAAGCTGAAGTATGAAGAAATGCAAACTGCATTACATGAAGTCTTCAGATCACTAAAATTAGCCAGCTGGCTGTGGAAACCTTTCCTTCTGCTTGTTGTTCCATTACTGAGGAACAAAAGGGTTTGTACAGAGTTCAAACTTCATATTTATGGCTAATATTTTTGTCTCCATTAGGTTTTTACAAAAGGAAACATTGACTTTTCATCTTATCTCATTCTGTTTTTTTCAAACCTGTTTCTAAGGTAAGAAAAATGAATTATAGCTATCAAACTTTCTTAGGGTCTTTTCAGATTTAAATTCATCAGACTGCTTTTACTGCTTCGATCCTCAGAAATGAACTTCAGGGTGCTACAATTCTGTCTTTAGATAAAGTTCTCAGTTCTCAATATCTAGTCAATTATGAACTTTTTTACATTAGCTTGTCATTTGCATCTTGAATATCTGGGAATGAGCAAACCCTGGGAGTAGTATTTACTCTGGTATTTTCTGAGGACCAAGAATGGAAATATTTCCCACAGTCTTTCTAATACTATGAAAAAATTTTAAATATCCATAGTATAGAAAATTATGAAGTAACAGGAAAACTATTTTCCTTCCATCTCTCCCTTTTGGGAACTTTGTGCATATCCTATATATAATGTTTTTTATCATTAATAACTGACCTGTTCATCATGCTATCACCATGTTCAATGATCAATTCTTTTGTTTGCTTATTGTCCTCCATTACAGTCTGTAGGGCTGTATTTCTACATTTTAGCAGATCCAGACTATAGGAGATAACAAATATTCACAGAGGATTTTCTCAGGTCTATATTTTATACAATCTATTTACCACGGAAAAGGACCGGTATCTGAATCGAAGTTATCACATATGGTCATACGATTTGATCCATATAGTAGGAATAACATAAATATTCTCTCTAGAAACTATTCTGGTCTCTGAAATAAAACTATGAATGTAATTCAGGAAGCCTAGAATGTAGCTTATTTTCCACTGGTATGCACACAAACATTATGTTGATTTTCCATCTGAAAGTTTTTCAGGTTGTTTGTTGTGACTTATCTATCATTTATTTGTCATCAATATAATGTTTTAGGAATTGATTTCCAATTTCTTAGCTAAAGCTGCATGGTAATTTGGACTTAGACTGTAGCCCAAAGGGAGTACTTTTATACTGAAATAACATGGACAAAACCCAAAGTGATAAAAATACAATTGCAAAATTATTTTATCATTTTTCATACTACCAGGAAAATACCTAATTTGGTGACATTCATCTGTTTTATTAAAGCCTGAAAGTCAAGCCTCCGAGTTTTGTGTATGCCAAGATGGTACCATGGAATGCTTTCTGTATCCCAGACACAGATGGTTCCATCCAACTCCAGCAGAGCCACTCCAGGGCAGAGCTGAGCCCCACAGCCACGATGGTGGTGTGTCAGGGAAAGGCTGTGCAAGAAAGGCCAAATGCTGCCTATCAGGGAGAAGTGAGGGAAAAGGTGTGAGAAATGACTCTATCAGCTCTGAGGTGAGACAGTGAGGAGGGGGAGGAGGTGCTGCAGATTTCTGAGCTGGGATTTTCCTGCAGTCCCAGAGGACCACATGCCAGAGTAGTTATTTCCTGCAGCCACTGGAAAGGACTGTGTTTGAGTAGATATTCAACCTGTGGAGAACATCATGCTGGAGTAGACAGATATTCCCTAGAGTAAGTTGCCATCTGTGGAGGACCCCATGAAGGAGCAGACTCCTGGCACGGAGAGGAGCCCACGCAGAAGCTGTTTTTTTGGCTGAAACTATGGCCTGTGCAAAAACCCCACTGGAGCAGCCTGTGCCTGATGGACTCTACCCCATGGAGAGGAGAGTTCATGAAGGATTGCAGCCTGTGGGAAAGATTCACATTGAAATGGTTCATGAAGGACTGTGTCCTGTAGGAGGGACCCTACACTGGAGCATGGGAAAAATGTAAGGGGAAACGAGCAGCAAAATGTTACGAACTCTCCACAATCCCCCTTTCCCATCTCCTTCCACCACTCAGGGAGAGGAGGAGGAGACAGACAATTCAACAAGGGGATGAAGTTGAACCAGAGAAGAAGGAGGGGGTAAGGCGATGTGGTTTTGTTTATTTATCACAATACCACTCTATTTTTAATAAGCAATACATTAAATTAATTTTCCCCAAATTAAGTCTGTTTTTATCGTGGTGATAATTGTTAAGCAATCTCTGCTTTCATGAGCTTTTCCCTATTTTCTCCACCTGCCTTGTCAAGGAAAGGGAGTCAGAGACTGGCTGGGTGAGTATCTGCCAGAGAAGGTCAAAACACCACACTTTCAAAGACAGTTAAAATTTACTGTCACTCAGAATCCACTCTCTCCTTCTGAAGCCATAAACTAACATTATTGTCACAAAAGTATTATATAGTACACTTTGACTTTCCAAAAAAGTGGCAATATTATTTAAGGTGGATGCAAGACTTCTCTATGCACATTTCAAAACTGTTTACAAGCATGTCAGCCCAGCTTTTCTATTGGAATTTGAAGAGTGTTCACAATAATTACGTATCAAGAAATTTGGGCCTGATTTATGTACAAGTTCTTTTCAAGTGCAAGAATAAGATCGTGATCTTCTTACCAAATATTTCTAACAACACAGCCAGAAGAGTAACTGAAATTACATCGGTAATAAGTTGTTTTTTAATATGTTTCTTCCTTAAGGGAAGCTGTTCAAGAATTAGCCTTCACATTTTAATTCGGTGGTTTTTTATTATGCTTTTTGCAGTTAGGGACACACTTTCTAATATACAAGTTCTGAAGTTTTCAAATATATTATTAAGTTTGGGAGGTAGAAATAATTTACAAAGATGCTCTAGTTTTTATAAAAGATATTAGTTAAAAAAAATTAAAAGTAACTCTAGGTTATGCTCAAAGTAGTAGTTCTATAAACTTCAAGGTTTTTCACATTATTATTAAAAGAACTGTCAACAATGACTCAGTATTTTTGTATTTAATTTATTACACACTGCAACTCTGTGATTAATCTTAAAATGAAGAAAATGGGTTTTGATTGATTTACAGTAAATGTAATCTTTGATTAACATTTCAAAAGGAGGAAAAACAAATGAACATGCTATAAAACATGGTAATGATGATCATGTTAATTGAGAATGTTCTTAGAATAGATAATGTCTTAATGAAGACATCTAGACTTTATGTAGATACTTCCCCTTGTAGGTTTTATAACAAAAAGAAGAATCTTTACTTATTTTTGAAAAATTATATTGGGTTTTAAAGCCTTTCTGCCATAAAACAAAAGAAAAATAGGAGGATATTCCCTTGCCAACTTTTAATTTACATTAATTATGATGCTTCTCTGTTTCTTGCCTCTTTCTGTATAAGTTTTCCCATTTACCTGGCCACTAGGTTTTGCGTTTACTAATATTAAATTTCCCCCACTGACTGAAAATTTCATCAAACCTCTCTTTTTCATTTCACTTTAGTCTCCGCTATTTTATTTGCTACTGTTTGTAAATTGCGGTCAAAGCTGAATAATCACTCTAAAGTTACCAGCAACAGATGTGGAGCTGCTATTCCAAGCACAGGAAAAGAGAAACTGTATGGGGATTTCAAATTAATTGGTCATGAAATCGCCTCAAAACTTCTAAAAGTCATTACTAAGGTATGACTCCTGAAAAATCTCACTATATACAGACCAATGATTTCCTTAAAAAAACAAAGAACTGCTCTCTGTGCCTCCAGTGATCTGCAAATGAAAGCTTGAGAACTACATCCTAAATTAAATAGACAGGATGTATATAAACCTTTCTTTTCTAGATCATTGATAGGAATATGAGAATATAAAATGGTGAGTAATGGTTCATTATGAGATGAATATCATACATAATAAAGTAATTTCAATTCAGATTGTGCATCTGGGCCCAATCACAATTTGGCCAGAAGATCTGTTCTGAAGTAGGAAAGAAAAAAAAAAGACATAAGGGAGATAGGCACTTAACAGCAGAATTTTAGAAGTATTTAGCTTCTGCCTGTCATGACAGTATGAGTAAGCCATCTAGTAACCCATTAAAAAAACTCATCACTTAACTTCTACTGTATTTCACACAGCCACCACCTCTGTCTCCAAAAGCTGAAATCCAGTCTCAGATCACCTTCTGCATACCAAAGTCTCTTAGACATCAGCTATTCTTAATCAGCACCCACCCTTCCGTCTCTGAAAGTTCAAACATAACAGAAAGACCCTAACTTCATTCTTGGGCACCTATTTTTGTTAAACACTCATGTCTATGTATCTTGGAGGCCCTACTATGTTTTCATGTACAAAGATTTTTTTTTTTTTTTCCGGCTTAGTATGTCTCTTCTCATAACATCCCTTCCTGCTTTCAGCTGGAGTTTCTTATGCTCAATTAACTTTAACTCATTTAACCTTTAAAGGGCAGATGTTCCCCACTACTACAGTCTTAATGGAGAAGCTAGTCCTCAGCTTCTGGTACAGCTGTATTAATCAGAGAGTGTGAATTACAACTCAGGGGAAGGGTGGAGCACTTTCACAGACAGCCTTCTCCAGAAAAGTCTCTCTGGGATTGGTTAATGTGGAAGTGCTATAAAGCAAAGGCTGTAGGTTGAGTTTCACCTCTCTGTGCTTAATGTTCTTGCTGGGATTAAAGCAAATGGAGTTCTGCTACTAGAGGCTTGCAGCACTACTTCATGTAAGTGTTTGTGTGAACGTTCTTCTTGCTCTCAAAACAGTTTTGAAACGATTATTGCTGTGGGTTCTTTTGATCTGCAGGCTTCTTATTTGAAACATTTCATCCAGGGCATGGAATAACTGGCCTAAAGCTTGGAGTGCAAATTTGTGCTTATGGCTCTCATCATGTAGGTACCTTTGTTAAGCATGAGACCATAGGCTCACTAGGAGGAAAAGAGGATAATTACTCCTTTTAGTTTTTTTTTTTTTTCTCTTATCCTCTTCTATAAGGTTTGTATCTGCAGACAGATGAATATGGGATATATGTCCTCTGAAGAGAGGGAAATGTCGAGTTAAAACCTTTCATTTTGGGACTATTTGTGCTTTCTTCTACTGACTGAGAACTGGTTTTAGGGTGGTTCATAACTGTTTTTAAAGTAAGAAAGTTACTTCAGTCCTAGCAAGTGTTTAATACTTAGCTCCTCCTTCCTTGCTGAATAGCACATTCTGTCCTTATGACTTGTGTCCATTTCTGTGTACATCTGTACCTTTTATACATGATGTAAAGTGACAACTGATACCAAATTATATTGACAGGCCTTTATTGAACTTAATTACTCTTCAGAGACTGGCATGAATCAATCCTCATAAAATTAATCTGTCACTTTGTGAAGTGCCAGCATTAGTATGGAGAAGCTGAAGGGAAAAATCTCTGAGAAAGGATGAATTCCTCTGTTTTACCAGCAGTATTTTGTTTCTTCTTAAGTTATTGATGGACTCTGTTCAAGTGAAAATTGCCATAAATATTTATCAGTGAAAACAAAGATGAGAACTCAGTGGTGACATTCAGTTTGGCTGTATTCTACAATGTAGTAAATACCCTAAACTGCCATTAAAATTAATGAATTCCCTGAAAATGCACTCATTGGTATAGCAGGTGAAGTTCTTTGCAAGTATCAAGTTCAACATGGAGTAATGTATTAAATATCTCTTACAATGTTTTGGGTGGCTTTTCTTGTTGCTTTGCAGTTTTGTTTGTTTGTTTTTTGTACTGGCTACACAAGGCTCTAAAACTGTACACTTTTATTGTAACTGTATCATGTGAATCTAGAAAATGGTAAGTTATGAGCTTAACAGAGAAAAAATGAATAGGTTAATATATGCTATACTAAACAAAGGAAGCATTTTAAGAGGTGTCTGGCTTGCTGTGTTTCTCAACCAAAAATTTCCAGGTAGATTAGGGAAAATAGAAATCAGCCATTGGTAATGGCTGTTTAGTTAGAATCCTTTTACATTTCTTCATGTAAACCAGTGTTTCTCAAGCTGAGGATGTTGAATGAAGGCAAGTTCTTATTTTTCTTCTCAATTTAATGTGATGTGTGTTTTTGCTATCTGGAGAGGTGGTATTTGTCAGAGACTTCTCTTCATCTCTGTCACACTAGCCCCTTTCTGTGATGGAGGAGTTAAACCATTTGTTCTCAAAAGTGATGGGAGGCAAGAGTAAGACTGAAATTAAAAGTAATTGGCTTAAGTCAATAAGGTTTATTTTTCTGACACTGAAATAGTTGAAAATTTATACAGGCTGATTATATAGAGAGTGTTGTCACTGCAATTTCTACTGCCTTGCAGGCCTTTCAATCTATGTTGCATATGAAGTAGGTGGAGGTGGTTCAAAACTGCTTCTGAGAGTTCACAAAGTGGTCAGGGAAGATAAGGAGTTTAAATGGTCTGTGTGTGAAGGCTCAGCTATGAGTGTAGGCCCAACAATTCCTTCTCATCAGCTAAATAGCCTGAATTGTCAGATCTGACTGTCCCATGTTAGTGTCTAGTCATACTTCTAAAAAAAGGGTTGCTGATGTTTAGCCTGCATCTTGTGTGTTTCAGTTTGTGCCCATTGCCATTTTTCCTATCACTGGGCACTGCTGGGAAAAGCCTGATTCCATTGTCTTTACAGCCTTCCTTCAGGTATTTATATATATTGATAAGACTTGCTTCCCTCAGACTTCTCTTTCTATCATGCCTGTGTCTCTCTCGTACTGAAGAGCTCAGAAACGGGCACTGATGTGGCCTCACCAGTGTTGAGTATCAGTAAAGAATAACCTTCCTCTACCTACTGGTCACACTCTTCCTAATGTAGTCCAGGACACTGCTGGCTGCCTCTGTGGCAATGGTGCATTGCTGGCATCACTCCTCAGGACCCTCAGGTCCTTCTCTGCCAACCTGCTTTGCAGCTGGGTGTATGTGAGGAGGCTGGTGTGAAGGATGCCATTTCTCTCCAAAAGATACATACCTCCTCTCATGTTAGTCACCACACTTACTTTGGGTCATCTTGGGAACAATTTGTGGGTAATGTGTTTCAGTTCCTTCCTGTCTTTATATTTTCTCTCATTCAATAGGAACTACTTTTGAATTTATGCTTTATTCTTATCACTTCACCAGCCCATCACTGATTTGCCTGTACAAGTAAAGGCCTCGGCTGTGAGTGTGCAAAAACTTCTATTTCAGACTGTTAAACCAATTCGTTTGGAGTTGGCTTCTCATTCTTCCCATTTCTGTCTGCTCCCTTACATTCTTATTGAAAGGCTGTTCCAAATCTGATTCCAATCTTTGAAATACCAGTTCAACTTGTGTGACTTTTTCACAAGCAACATAGTCTCAGTTTTCAGTTTTGTCTGTCCTCTTTTGTGGGTTGGTTGTATTGGATGTTGATTTTTTTTTTTAATTAATCCTCCTACAACTTCTAAGGAGAAGTATCCTCTTTGTGTTTCATGTTGCTAGGCTACATGACTCATGCTCATTTAAGACACATTTATATGGCATAAAATATTATTACATACAAGTGTCCAAGCTCAATTGCTGTGAGGCAGTTTTGGGTATTGGAAGCATTGTTTGTCACAACAGTGTAATGTTCTATTCAAGCTGAATTACCCCACAGAGAAATTATTTCTTTTAGCTAATGTAACTACCTTTATAAGTCATTCCAGTTCTTGCATGATCTTAAGATATCCTTGATGGTTTGTATCTTTAGATACTCTACACATCTTTTGAGTAGACCTTTTTGTAACTTGTTCTGGTTTGATAACTTTAGTCTTGAACTCTTAAATTATAATTAACATCTTGCAATATACTGGAAGCTACTTCTTACCCCATTTTGCTGCTAGAGAGGAAAGCTCCAGATAGACATTCTTTCAGCCAAAGGTTAAAGAAAGATTTTCATGTGTTCTGCTTCTTGGATGTGTGCAAATAACTTGTAGTGAGGTTCCTTTTCAGAGTTGACCCTTTTTATGGAAATACTAGTAAAATCTCCCCAAAGTGGTCGATTCCCCCCCCCCCAGAAATTTGGGGTATACATGCACTAATTAAAATCTTTTGAGTCTTTTCTAGAATGCACTAAACAGAATTCAAAATTATGGCCAGGATTTTAAAAAATTTCTTACATTCTCCAACATTTATATAAATCTTTTTCAAGCAATGCATTAAGCAGTACAATTAAGCATTTGGAATTGTGTAATTTGGCCATTCTCTTCACAGCTAGGAAACATGTAAAGTGTTTCTTCAGATTTCTTAAGGTTATTTCTTTTTTTTAATGTATTTATCCCTGCTTATGTACTTAATTACCAAGTGAGGAGATCAAATTTGTTCTTGAAGAACAGTGGGATTTCTAGTTTCTTAAGGAAGGTTTATCTTGCTGTTTAATATTTGCTCCTGACAAAATTGCCTCCTAGTTTAACCAACGTAGGACTGTGAAAATAAAAAGTTTTGAAATACTTATAGATTTTCTGTGTAGAATACCTATGAAAAGATAATAAAAGGAATAAGAAATGTTATGCAAGTCCTAATTTAGTAGTGTTTGTGATACAAAGATAATATTGTGCCACAGTGGATGTGATGCAATTACTTCTATCTATGTGACTATAAACAAACTCAGTATTAACACAATCCCACCCAGTTGAGCACATGGAACATATATTACTAGTATAAAGATGATTTTAATTAAATTGCCTTATAAGCAAAGATTAGTGGTCTGAAATGGGTCTTATGTTGTTTGATGAAAAACTCTTTGAAGTGCTATAAACACAGCAAGTCCACATTCAGAATTGGACAACTCTGTCCATAAATTCAAGGTTTTAAATCTTGTACTAGTGCAGAACTCACAAAGGATTTTCCACTAAGAGTGCTGACTTGCCAGCAAACTTCTGGCATCTCAGCATGGCACGACCTGAGTCAATCGCTAGTTTCTCATCTGGATAACAGTGAAAACCTGCTGTGAGTTCAAGCAGGGAGCTTGCTGGGAACTGAGAAGGCCAGATAGCAAAGAATCCTAGAAGTAATCCTGTAAAACAAACTTGGAAGAAATTTTCAAGAGGTCACTTCTCACTTTCAGCCCCAGGATAGAATCAGGTATTCCTGTGTTACTCTTGATGCATATTTATTTAGCTTGTTCTAAACATAATAATGGATATTTGGCTGACTGTCCAGGCAATCTCTTCCAGTACTTACTGATTTGTAGTGCTGTGTATTTCACCTGAAAGTCCCTGGTGGCTACTAAACCCATTATTCCCCCCCTTATCTTCATTGGATATAAAGAAAAGTTTATTCTCTACTATTTAATAATTTAATATATAAAAAGTAGAAAAGCTGTTATCATGTCTTCCTTCAGTCTTTATTAAACCAAAAACTATCACTTCCTTTTGACCTTGATCATGCTTGTTATTCCTCTTAAAATTCTTTCTCCCTCCAATCCTGAGTGGTGTGTATTTTTCTTGAATCATATTACCCCAAAAATGAAATAGTGCTTGCTTTGGAGCTTCACCAGCACTTAAAGCCACCAAAGAATTTCCTCATGCCTCATGCAGCCTACTACTGTACTTTATATTTTTCAGCAAATTGAAAAAAGGAGAAAGACTTGATCACCTTGGCTTTAAAGTAATAAAGTTTCCTGTTTATTTTCTGGGGCATCATTCAGACAATATTAAAGGGAAGATTTTTTACTTTAAATTAACTTGCCACAACACTTTCTGAAAAAAATAGATTATTTCAGATTTTTGTTAAATTTGTACATAAACTAAATTATTCTTGTAAAATTGTGATCAAGAGAAAATATCTGTTAAATTAATGATGCTTCCAATACATGACTTAATTCATCTTGTGCCAAAAATATGACATTAAGGATCTCATAGCACGGTCATAGAAATGTTTCTATTTAAGGGGTTCTCAGGTTAGTCTGAATTGCCATATCTGAAAGATATGAATGAAGTTGGCAAAACGGGTTCCCATGTAACAGCATAAGTAGCATGGATGCCCTATTAAAATTGACAAAGCAATGTGATGAGGCTGCATGCCACATGACAAGTTATACTGTGTATTATCAACACAAAGTAGCTAATTATAGTCCATAGAGCCTGCAGTATCCCAGGTTCAAAAACTGGAGCACTTCACATAATGACATCTTGACTGTGCCCCTCGTGTGCCCCCTTGCATGTTGCATTGGTCTTTTAGTTGGTCATTAATGAGATGAAAGGAGAAAAAAAAATGATGGACTGGAGTAGCAAAAACTCCATAGGAATTCTGCTGCAGTAGATGAAAAATGCTTTGTGTTGGAAACCGATCTTCTGCTTCTGTAAACAACATTCAAAGTAAAAAGCTTACATTGCTCTCCTCTTCTATTTTACCCCCCCCTTCCCCTCCTCACCTCTTCTAGTGGAATAACAGAAATAATGACTTGATGTTTGGCTTTTGTGAATCATGGCCTTGGTAGCAGAAGTGCTATAATTATCTCATTGCTACTATCACAGCATTGTAAGTATTAAATGCAAAAAACAATGTTTCAATAGCTTTGAGGTTTTGACATTTACTGAGAAAAGCCAGAGAGTTCACAGTTAATGCTTCCTCTCTTTAAGTTAATTTCTTCAGTATTTTTAGTACGCTTCTGCTTTACAAGCTGCAGATGCTCATTATTACTAGAACAAGCTACTAGAAGTCCATCTCTGTACTGCTGATTTCAATCTATTGTTAACCATGCTACAGGATTCACCTGGCAGAAAGGATCCTCTGATTACATAGGTGGCAGGCAGTGAAAGCTAATCAGGCTTCTAAAAACTGGAATAAGCCTTCATATCTGCTCATGTTATAGGATAAAGTGCATAAACACCGTGGCTTCAGCAGCAGTGGAAGGAAAGGTGACATTGAGCCCCTATTGTTTACTTCTTGGAAAGGTGGCTCTCCATAGCTGTGCTAATATGAAAGCATTAGATAAATGATAAATGAAGAAAAAAGAAATTTGCAGGTTTATCTGAATTTATTCTATTGATGTTTGGAAAGAAAGGTGATATTCCATAATTGTCTTAGAAGAACTTTGTGGTACCACTATTTGGGGTTTGGCTGTTGTTCTGCTCTTGCTTAAGGGACCTTTTTTCTGGCCTACTCTGAAGAAAACCACCTAATCCATGCCACTTCACCACTTTCTTTCACCCCAGTTTCCATGGCTCCTGAGTGGTTGTTACACAGTACTTTTCAATTTTAGACTTTGAAGTTTCTTTTAAATGTGATGAATTCCATTCAGAAATATTCATTTGTGATGCCTAAAGCCAGGTGTGGAGATACCTGTTGTAGCCCGAGTAGGGGTATATTAAAAGCCACTTTTGACACCTAAGGTTTTCAGAGCATAATTGTGTGTTTGCTTTTCTGTTTTTATGCTGAGGAATGCAGACTACTTCTTGGTATGGACTTTGAGGGAAGAGCTTGGAATTGGATGCATTTTTGAGTCTGAACAACTAAATTAAATGAAAAAATGCTAAGTAATATCCTTAGGCAAGGAAAATGAGCTGAGAAAGAGCTACTCCTTTTTTACCAAGTACTTGTATTTGATCAAAGGTTAATTCTGAAGGATTATGTTGCCTTTGTGTGCTTATTTAGAGTAAAATTAGGACAAATGTTTAGTTTATTTTAAAAGTGTTCTATACAGAATTTTCCAAAGGACACTTCATACTTGACCTACTAATTACTTGTAAACTAAGTGCCGCTTCTAACTGAGGCGAAATTGCTAAAATTAACCACAGCATAAGGTTCCAAAATGTTTATTAGTCTATCAAAATGTTTTCATCTGTAGTGTGTTGATATTTGCAGTTAACTGTAGTTTAGGACTAAGACTTTCTATTCAAGATGATGATTTCTAACCAGATGATGATTCATATTTTGCAGTTCAGCATAGTGAAAATAAGTTTGTGGATTTTTATGGATGTTCCATCTTCCTGTTGTACACATTTATTTATGCTTTGCTATTACTTCTGAACTTTAAAATCTAGCAAACACATATCCAGACATGCCCTTTAATACCACTCTTCTTAGCATGCAACAGAATAGGAGTTGGATTGAAGAATCTCCACCCCCTCAAAAAAAGTCACTAATGATTCTTTATAATCCAAAATATTCACAGGTCTTGGAAGAAAAAAAATTATTCCCCTTTTGAGGGATCATCCTGTCTTCAGTATCAGTGACTTCATTCTTTCTTTCCATGTGTTTTCTTAGTTGCAGCTTATAGAATTGCTTTCACTCTGTGGCCTTAGTTGCCTAAGAAAAAGACAAATGTCATTAGTACATGGGCAGAAGAATTGGAGGGAAACACCAAAACAAACACATAAAACACTTATTTATCATTTAATGACAGCATTGTGGTTTCAGTGGGACTCAGTCTATTAAGTGGCTCAAAGCAGAGGGCAGGTAAGAACACCAAAGGATGCTCTAACAATTTATCTATTTCAAATACAGGAAACTTCTGGTTTTTAGCTAAAGTAAGGATGGTAGTTCATGAAAAAGATAAGAATTAATTTGTGAAGTTTGTCATAGAATTGAGAGGTAGTGTATTTTGAAAATTAATCTTCAGAACTTATACTGATTAATATCTTAGTTCTTTCAGGGTAATTCTGCAGAATAACAAAGGAGTAAAGAATTAAATATAAAGCAGAGGACAAGTGTATAAGCTATTTCAGATTGCCAAGTTTGGGGATGTCTAATTTGAAGGGAGGTTTCCATATATCTGGAAACATATAGAGCAGTAATATACAATTCCTGTTTGATGTGAATTTGCATGGCTGCGCTATTTCTTAAAAAAAAATCAAAGTGGCATTTAGAAATACTGCTTGATATTTATTTTATTGAAAAACAAAAAATAATCTAACCAACTCTGCAGAAACATATTGGAACTGGTTAGGACACTGAGGCAGTTAATGAAACACACATCTGCCTTCCACTGTCTTTAGCGTGGCAATAGCAGCTAGTGGAGGATAACTCCTTGTCAGTCTGAGACAATAACTGCATGGCTGAGGCTAAAGCATGGAGCTCTAGCAGCTGCCAGGTTTGGATCTCCTTGCTGAGGGTCACCTAAGAACTTCAAAAAATGTGTAGATGATGTGATCAGGGACATGGTTTGGTGGTGAAAATGGCAGTGCTAAGTTAATAGCTGAAATCTGATCTTATCTTTTCCAGCATTAATCACCCTATGATTCTGAACATGTGAATGTGTTACTTCTCTGCATTTAAGAGGCAATGAAAATTGCAGCTGGTAGTATGATGAGGTTTTCAACAGTGGGCCTTTAATAACCAGCAACACCTCAGTGGCCAAAAGTGTCATGTCTACATTCCTTACTTGCTTTCTCCTCCCCCTTTCACTACCAGCTACTTTTTCTAAGTAGTTTGCTATAATTGCTATTGTGTAAACTTTGGTTTTGTTGGCCTTGGACACAACCTTTTTCTCTAACCACTGAAGACTTGCCCAAAAGTTGTGGGATACAACATTTGGAGGAGAAAAAGCAGAAGAATCCTGGGAGATGCCAGGGAGAGAAGGTCTTATTCCTCTTTACTCTCAACAAGTTTTTAGTGTTAGAGAGATCTGTGTCTCACCTGCACTTTCAGTTTAGTTTCTCTAAAAACAGATTCTTGTTTCTGTTTTTACTATATTTAGTCTGAATTTTTTTCCCCTTTGGTAAACCAATATGCTTAAGTCCATTTGCGTTTTACTCCCACTTTGTTCCTGTGCATGCGGATTACAAAAATAGCAAGTAGATATCCTCCTTCCTAAAGGCTTCTGTTTCCTTATTAACTCATGAAAATTTTAATTCTACTTCAAAAGACCCTCCATTGCCAGAATTGCTACACTATGGACTTATAAAGGCTTGTAAGAGCTTCTCCTGTACATGTGTTTTATAAAAACACGTATCTAGTTTGATATTCACTTTCTAGTAACACTAGATATGATACAATGAAGGTACATGATATGTGCAGTGGGATTTTGCAAGAAAGAAAGATCATTTGGATGAAGCAGTCACAGCTCCTCTAAGGGTTCTAGAGCTGTAATTTCTAGATACCACAATTTAAATTTATAAAAATTATCCTTTGCTTTGTAGAATAGAATGCTCTGGTGTCTACAAATTTTACTGGAATAAAGATTCTGCCTCTAAAACTGAACCCTCTAGAATTTTATTTGAGTGCTTAGTCAGTAAAATGAGTCCAAGAAGATCAGAATACATGAAAATTTTATTAACCTAAAGTTCTGTAGGATTGAATGAGAGAATAATTTCTTGCAATACCCTTATAGCTACTTTGCGGAGCTTCTAGCTTAATTTTAGTGTTCTAAAATAAGTATTAACAACCTATCCAATTAAAAATAATTCTTATTTATTCTTTCCTATTTTTATCTGCTATGATGAAGCTCAGTACTTTATCCCACTTCCAAGAGAAAATTGGAGCAGTTTAGGGCTGCCGGTTTTTTAACTCTTTTGCCATAAAGCAGATACTTCTTTACAAAATGACAGCAGTCTTTCCTGAATTCTCTTGTGTGTCATTCAGATTTACTGCAGGAGAAATTAAGGGAAACGCCCATAGCCTAGACAAGAGTTGTAGTTTAACCTCAGCCAGCACCATGCATCTGCTCACTTACTCACCTACCAGTGAGATCAGGGAGAAAATTGGAAGTAGAAAGAAGAGAAAACTTGTGAATTGAGATCAAGACAGTTTAATAAAGAAATAAAAAGCTGCACACACAAGCAAAATGAAGCAAGGAATTAATTCACTACTTCCCATGGGCAGGCAGCTGTTCAGCCACCTCTAGGAGAGCAGGGCCCCATCATGTGCAACGTGACTTGAGAAAACAAACACTCCAAACACCCTCCCTTTGCTCCTTCTTTCCTCTCACTTTGTATACTGAGCATGATGTCATAGGGTCTGGAACTGTGGTCAGCTTGGGTCACCTGCCCTGTCTGTGTCTCCTCCTAGCCCTCCATGTACCCCCAGTCTCCTCACAAGCGTGGAAGTATGAAAAGCTGAAAAGGCCTTGGTTCTGTTTAAGTCCTGCTCAGCAGTAATAAAAATATCTTGATTTTATCATCACTGCACTCAAAACGAATCCAAACCACAGTCCCATACCAGTCACTGTGAAGAAAACTATCTCTACCTCAACCCAAACCAGCCCAACAGGTGTGAAATCAATAAGAGTGTACTTGGAAAGTAAGATTTTCATCGTGTTGGATGCTGAAAACACCTTCCTAAGTCAGGGCAAATATATATTGTTAATGTCCCAGTGCACTGCCAATTTCCACCATAATATTATTGGCTACTTCTACCAGAACTTTGCTTTCTAAAGTTTAATTTTACATTTGAAGTTTTTGGGTTTTTTAGTGTGTGTGGTCTCCTTAAATAGTGCATCCATGTAACTGAACTATAAAACCATGACACACTTGACTGAGAATGTGGACCCAGCAGAAATGCCAAATCTGTGTTTGACGTTGGCAAACCATTCATTTCAAGTCACATCATTCATTTGAAGTGCTGCATCTGTCTATCCCTCCCTACTGGTTTCATCTTTCCATTTAGTCTGCCTAATATAGGGCATCTGTGAGGTTTCCCCACAGTATTTCCCATGTGATGTGTTCCAGCTGCTGGAAAGCCACCCGGTTTGGTGCACTTTCTGTAATCAGTAGCATGTAGATCATCTATTAGGCCTGTGGAGGATAAGTTTTTCTCCAAAACTTGTTGTTCTTCCTTCTTACCTTGGGACTGTGCCAGATATTCTTAATGTTATTTAACATGTGTGAATCGTCATCTTCTGTGGTAGATCTTGTTGTCTATTTAGTTGTAGCAATGTCTTCTGCATGTAAATATTATTTATACTGCTTGCCTCCCATAAGAAATGAAGCTTTTTTCCTTGTCTTCTGACATATCAGTGGCATTCTTCCTTGTAAACTATCACACACTAGACCTAGAGGTATCATCCCTTATGGTGAGTAGCCTCCATGGCATATCAAACATGTGGATGGCCTGCATATAGTTGGTTGTTGAGTCTCTGGTGAAACCAGATCCAATAGGGATCACTAACACCTAGTGACTCTTTCCTAAGCATAATGTAACAAGAATCTTTAAGAATTATTTTTCAGCTCTAGAAGAAAAACAAGACTTCTGTATCCCAGATGCCTCTTCTTTCTCTTCCCTGATCTGCAGTTATATAAAAATGTTTGTTTTCTTTAATGGAAGACAAGCTTAGTTGTTCATATTAAGAGTACTGTAGTTGCACTGAAAGTGACCAATGTCTTATGTCTTTTCTGTAAAACTTACAGACAGATGAACATGTGTGACAGTGCTATTGGTAATTCTCCTTCTGATAGGAACAATTAGTGTGTTATGAATTATTTTGTTGGCTTCTGGACCCCAAGCTCACTGCCCCATGCTATGTGCATCCTGAGGTCAGTGTCTTCGCTTGTAAGAACTGTCCTGGGCAGACCAGGCAGCCAAGGCCCCTCTCCATGCCTGAGGCTGCTTTTCAGCCCCTGACTGGCCCTGAGGAGGCAGGACCCAGCCCATTCTAGCCTTGGGCTATGTCCTGTGTCAGCACTGCAGGGTAGCTGGGCTGTGGCTGAGCCTGGGCACCAATCCCAGCCCAGGTGGTCTCACTGGGACTGCAGGATGTGGCTACTCGGGGAGGGAGGGCACTGCACTGTGCTGCCTGCTCCTGGGTGGAGTGGGGACTTTCTGTTCCATATTCTGTTCTGTTTGAATATAGGCTGAATGGCAAAACTCAGAAAGGCATGAATGTAGGATTCTGTATGCTGGCTTTGTTTAAAGCCCCACAACAGCATGGAAAATGACATAAATATGACATAAATAAAACAAGTTGTGAAAGTAATAGCATAGGCCTGGTACTGAGCTCTTGAGCACTGTTTTCCAAGAGAAGAAAATTACCCCCTTAGGATATTGGTATTTCTGGGAGTAACAGCATTCCCTTGGCATGGGACAACCACCAAAAGTGTGGGCTTTATCTCTCTGCCCTGAACTGGGCATGCTATGGACTTCCTGGGAGCTCTGACCATAGTATGGGGTGTGTTCCTTTACTCAGCAGTTTTGTTTTTTGTCCCTAAGATGCTGGTAGATTTGTTATGCAGCAGGTAGAGTACTTCAGGGAGGAGCTGGTGTGCCCAGGCTCTTCAATTCACTTTCACAAAATAGAAAAGTGAAAATGGAAACTGAAAGCAGAGACAGTGAGCTGGGAGATACAATGAGCCATAGGCCTTAAGTGAGGCACTTACCAACTCAGCCAGAGTTAATCAAACCATCATTTTCTGTAGTAAAAGGTCAATTTTAGGTGAATTGGATGCCTCTCTATGTGCTTGCAAGAAAAAGTGAGATGACTGCAGTAAATTGAAGCTTGTGGTTAAATGTGCATAACTTTTTGGCTTTGCTGTCTGACTCCATAGCTACTTTTTTTGCTGCATCTATTGTTTTGTGGAAACTTGTCACCAAGCCATATTTTCTCTGTTCAGCACTGGCTTATTTATGTCTCTTATCTTCTTTGTTGCAGAAGACTTCTTGCAAGTTGTAAAAAAATGGGGCAGGAAAAAGAAAAGTCTCTGCAAAAACGTAACATATTGGTTTCTATTCTTTCTCTAGTTTATTTGCAGTGCTGCACAATAAAACTTGTAACTGAAGTGTGGGTTTTTTTAAGCTGAGGGTGATTAGCCTTCATGTTTAAAAAAAAAAAAATCAACAAAGCTCCTTGGTAGAAGATGAAGAAAATGAGCAGAGAAGCAAGAATTTTCTGATCAAAGAACATGGGACAACTAATGCCTTTCAAGCGAAGAGATGACAAAGACACAGGCAGACCCTATGGAGCTCAAATAGGCTCTGATCACTCACCCTTTTAATATTAAAAAATTGTAGGTACTCATCTGAAGAGGTTAGATTGGACCTAAAACACTAAAAATACTCCACTCATTGACTAACAAGCAGAAAGCCTTGACATTTAGATTAATTTGAAAATTACAGCCCAGAATTTATCTTGTGTGTGCTTAAAACATTAGCAAACCAAATTTATCCAGACGTGGTAAAGATATTGGGAAAATGGGGAAAAGGTTTTCACATTTTATATTTGATTAACTGTGCATCTGACAGTGTAAAACAAATCCATCCTTTAAGAACAAAATTAAATATATGCTGGCAGTCACTTTCTGACAATCAGGAAATCAGATTTTGTGTCATCACAGTTAATATTAGCAAAATGTCCTTTAATATGATAGCATTCAGAGAATAAGTTTCACCTTTTACATTACATACAGTCTATCATCCCCTCATCCATTGCTCCTTTTAATCTTTTTTCTTTATCTTACCTACAAAAGCATATTTATTAATAGTGCTATAGAAGTTGAGCCAGCAGGATTTCTTAGATCTTTTAATAACCCTCTGAATTTAAGCTTCCCTTTACTTTCTTTTTATGATGTACCAAGTCTAAAAACTTAAAGGTTGGTCTGACTTTCCTTTTTTTTTTTGCTTTGACTATCATATAGGAATGAATACTTCATAAGGGGAAAAAGAGTTTTTCTTTCCTACTTGTTATGGTCTTGGTTTTATGGAAAACTTTTTGTCCTTTGTTTCCAAGCAGGGCTGGGTAAGGCGGGGCAGGGAGTGGGGAGAGGGGGTGTGTCTGTCTACACATTGCTGGGCCCCCTCTCCTTGCTGTCGTTGGCCCTGCACCCCTGGCCCGCCACAGCCCCCCCCAGCATGAGGGGGCTCTGCGGCCTCCCTGGGTCGGGTGCGGTCCAGCATCCCTGGTGGCTGCTGGAGAGTGAAGCCACTGCCCACCAAAGCCCCAGACTGGTGCATGCCATGCAGGCATGAACCGGCTCCTGGCCTGGCTGGGCCGTGCCAAGGGCCCCTGCACTCCCCCGCTCCACGGAGTTTTTCCCACTGGGTGTGGCACCCTGGGACCTGCAGGATGCCCGAGCCCTGTACCCCTCTGCTGGCTGGGGTGGTCAGGGAATCCCAGCTGGGGGGTTGGAGAAGACGAACGTCATTTTGACTGAGCCACATGGCAGAGGCAGGGAGGGTTTCCCACCGTTCAGGGCCAGAAGTGGGCAGGAGCGAAGATGGACCAATGGGACACTAGGCTATGCCTTCCCAGGGTGGGAGAAGCATGGGAAAAAGGCATACACACGTGTGAGCTGTGAAGTATGGGCCGGAACAGAGGGTATAAAAAGCAGCAAAGCCCAGATGCCATGCTCTTTTTGGCTGTGCCAAGCTGCCAAGAGGATCTGCTGCTGCTTGGGATCTCGATGATGCCATCTTGGGCCACTTGTTAGCTGAGGCTGGGACATTGGGGACTGTTTGTTGAATGTAGAGCTCTGGCGTTGACTTGGACCCCTTTCTGCATTACGGGCAGCTGATTTGCCTAGGAAAACCTATCCTGCCCTTCTTCCCTCCCTCTCTCTCTCTCTTCCTTGTTCCTGGGAATTTTATGGGTTCCAGGGGTTCGGGGGAGGGTTGCTCTTTCTACTCTCTCTCTGTCTTTGTGGCACTGGCCCTGGGGTCCCTCTTCCCATCTCCATCAGGGTTCACAGGATCTCCAAACCCAGTCCTGCCCCCACAGGTCCCCAAATCCTAGGGGTGGGAGCCAGTTCCAGTCTCTTCTCCTGAGGCTTATCCAACCTCTCTCTCTCAATCTCTAATTCTCTCTCTCTGTTCCCTGGTGGGAGCTCCTGTTTTACCAACCCCTTCCTCCCTCCAACACCCTCTCTGGCCACAAGGAGTCATTGCAGTTCTGAAACCCCTCTTACACCCTTTGCACCTGCTTGCAGGCAGGTTTGTTTCAAGCCAAAAAGCTTGTGTTATTTCATCGAGAAGGACTATTTTGTTGTGTTCTGGCTACTCATGGTTCTTAGGTTGGATATTCAATTTAATTTTCTGGTTTTATTTTGCTTTGATAAGGGTTTTTTAATACATAACATATATTTTTATTTTTACGTTTTAATAAAAGTTCTTTCTATCTTTATACTCAAACAAGTCTCAAAAATGTAATATTGAATTTATTTTTAACTCATTTTCACTCTCTCCTTAAATAGTGACACTACTTGATTAAGCTGTGCCCAAAATCTATATTTGTCACTAGCATCAGCAACAGACATCCCATTGCTGAGTAGTGGATTTTTTCCTCTCTTGCTCTCAGAATTTTGTTGGAAAGCAAAATGAGAATCCCGTTTTTAATTGTCAAATCTAGCACTTGCTCTGATGTGATAATTCTTTAGAAGTAGACTGAAAACTCAAAAAAAGAGAAAAATTGTCAACAAATATCAGAAGGAAACATATCTTCAAGAATTATGTCTTAATTTCAGAAATTACAAATAAACATGGTATTCAAATATTCCATACAGTCACATTTAATTTTGTTTAACAAGTGGAAACAAAGTGTGTGCTTTAGATATTAAAGATTCCATTTTAATGACTCATCAGATCATACAGATGTGTGGGCAATAATAGCCTTGGAGGAGAAAAGTTAATCTTTGAATGGGATTTCTTATTATTTTATTAAGGCATAGAGATATTGGCCTATTCCACTGTAGGTTATCTGCTTCACTTTCCCCCGAGAATAGCTCATGCTGCCTTACCCATGGCATAACTGTCTCTGAGAAACTTTCGGCTGGTGGTTTTGATCCTGTGATTTTCAGATGCCAAGAGGCTAAATGGATCTGAAAGAAAATACTTCATGCTGATTTTATTCCTGATCTTCCCTCCTGTGTGAACTGTTGAGGACTGGAATCCTTCCTTTATTTCTGGAGATGGCAGTATCTGCAGCAGTACTCTGGATGCACTGCTGGGTGTAGGGCTTGTCATGGTTTGACTCTGGCTAAAAGCCGAGAGCCCACACATAGATCTAAAATTTCTCAGAGAAGGAAAGAAAACCCTGACTTTTGTGATAAGGATTACAAGCAACTGTTTATTAACTACTTCACACAAGCAAAACAGGCTCTAACTTAGAATGTTAAGAATTTACTACTACTACAACTACAACTACTACTAAAATCAGAGCTTAAGAGTTTAAGGGTGAGCAGTTTGATAGTTGTTACAGACACCTTTCTCCCCCCCACCCCTCCCTTTTAAGATCCTTCACCTTCCCCCAACAGCTCGGGAAGGCAGGTGTGTGTGGGGGGGGG
>WEIV01004652.1:23202-46607 GCA_013390005.1 Calyptomena viridis | reverse complement strand
TCTCTAAGTGTCTCCAGTTCCTCCTCAGGCAGTTTGTCATGAGGTATTTCTCCTGGTCTGGGAATTCCCTTTAACCTGACTTTCTTTTTCTTTTAGGTTTTTGGTGGGTTTTTTTGGTGTGTGGTTTTTCCATTCTATTTTATTCTTGGTTTCACCTCAGTTCCCTTGCTACAGCCTTGACGCTTTGCTGATTCCACTGTTTGAAAAAAAACCAGAATGAACTTTATTCACTGTTCCTAACAATTTTCTTCCAGCATTTGGCAAGTTATGTTTTCATAAAGGAAGAAACTTTAGAGGGTGAGACTCTGATATCGCAGATATCTTTTTTCACTCTGTAATTTAAAGCATGACAGTAGTTTCTTTTTAGCATGGTATCAGTGACATGCTCATGGTGGATGTATATAGTGTTTGCAGGATCAGGACCTTGAAGTTTTTCTTGAAAGGGCTTGTCAGGCTTTTTCTAATTATTGTAACATAATCAGAAAAAAAATAGATACAGAAGAAACTGCATAAGTTTAAGGTGCTTTTGTAGGAATTTATTGGGTTCAGTCAAGTTGTGGCAGTTTCAGTATCATTTTACACGTCCTTCCAATTTTGGACCTGTTTTTCTTGTCAGAAAAGATTTCTCTGCCTATACATTAATGATCTGAAATAAAGATACCATGAGCACTGTTCTGTACTCAGGTTTTTTTTTTTCAGTAAAAGGGGTGTAAAAATACCTTCTTGACATGACATTTGCTGGTGTGGATGACAAAGCAAAAAGGGGTAATCAATATTTTTCTTTAGGACACCTGCTTTTCTTCATTTTTCCAGATTGCCTCTTTCTACCACTCTTCTAGAATCTTTCTTCCAATTCCTCTGTTTTACAGTAGCACCACAAAATATTTCCAACAATTTGGAATTCTTTTTACTCAAGTTTCAGAATAGCTCTTTTTCAGGAACATTTCAGTACTGTTCCTTTCCATCACTAAGCATGATAAAATGCTGTAGTAATACCAAAATTACTAATTTAAATTTGTGTTGTCTTATTTACACCAGTCTGTCATGCAGGTTAGGCTTCTCTGCCTGGAAATGAAGTCAACAAACACTTATCTAAAGCAGCTGGTGACTAAGTATTTTGGAACAGTTTTTTAAGCATTAAATACCAAACTGACATATTTCAGGGAAGTTGAGGAGTGCAAAACTGTTGGTGTTATTTACTTAAGAGCTGATTGTTTGCTTTTGCTCCAAAGACACCTGCCTGCTGAATTTTCTATCCAGTGTTAAAAAACGGTGGGTTCCTTACCACCAGATCAAAGTGATTTTGACTGTCACAAGTAACATCTTGGGAGGAGCTGCCTATCATAACACCGATTTTAATATTAAACTCAAGGTACTGAATTCTTCAGTGGTGGTAAGAACTCTTATTTTCCTGACTCAGCTTATTTTTTTTATGATGCACATTGCGAAGTTCTGCTTACCATGTTTTGGTTTTCTGCTTGGTCAGGGGTACTCTCTCTGTTTAGTTTGCCAACCTCTTAGCTCTGTCCACTTTTTCTTGCACTAGTGTCTAGTTTCTTACAGTAGTGTTTTTGCCCTCTTTGTAAAGCACAAACTAAATAATGGTTTTGAAAGCAAACATGCAGTATCTATAAATTCATCTTTAGGCTAAGATGTACAAATGGAAATGTACATACCTGAGGGGAATGGAAATGGGACAAGAGTTTTAAATGAAACTGGTACATTACATGCTTAGCCATGTCTAAGCTGGCCCTTCATAGAAAGGGTTGGTAGAGAGGAGCACAGGCAATGCTGTGCTATGGGATGCTCTGAATTATGAAGTCATCCATGTGCCAAGTATGAGAAACAAAAAAAACTTCTGGGCTGAGAAAATCCATCAAAGGCCCTAAATACTGAGATGTTACCTTCAGTTGAGGAATTCTCTCACTTGCAAGCTCAGAGAATACTGGAGGAAATTTTCTTGTTTTCTTTTTTACTTCCCCAGCTAATCTCTATAGTTTGCCATGAGAGGCAGCATACTGTATTAGATTTTAACTTTCTTTTACTGACTCCTATGGTTAATACTGTGTATAGTTATTTTCTGATTTACGTAAATAAGAATTGTGGCCCCTAGGCCCTCTATCCCAGCATTTTAGTAAACTCAGTCTGAGATAGCTAGTCTGCAGACTTCTGTTGCCAATGAAAGGAGGGGCTACAGCTCTAAGTGATGCTTGGTGTTAGTTCTGGAGTGGGAAGAAAACTGAAACCATTCGTACCTTATCACAACAGGGGAAACATAGAGGGTTTAGTTTCCTTATGCTAATGCACTCTGAATATTCACTGTGGTACCTCCCCAAATGATTTACAATTTAATTTGAAGCAATGCATAACAATTTACTGTAACAAACAAATAGGAGGAACAATGAGAAATGCAAGAACAGAGGTGCTTGTAATAAAAGCATTACACAGTTCCAAGTGACTTCCATCATTGGACTTGAGAGCAGAATGAAGTATTAAAAACAAAGCATTATGAAATGCAACATTCCAGTATATTTGAAAGCACTCCGAGAGTACTGACTGTCTCATTCAGATGTGGATGGTAATTTGTGCTGAAACTCTTAAAACTGTTTTAAAATATTTGCCTGTTATAGTCGTGTTATATTGCAAGGTCAATGTGTTGGTGCTAGGGTCTAAAATGTTAACAAAATAACCATTTGGCTCTGAATGATCTTTTTTACTACAACAATTCTCAACTCTGTGTGATTCTGCTCCATGTTCTGCAGCCCTCAAAGAACAAAAAAATACCAAGCAAAAAACTTGGCAAATAAACTAATTCTCTCATGTGTTGCCAGACTGAGTTAGTCAGAAAATTAAAAAAAAAAAAAAGGCACTAGATTGATAGAGTTGTCATCTGATGTGTAACTTCTGTGTGTGTGTATGTATACATACATAGAGATGCCCAAAATACTAGGGATGGGAACCTACATTTGAACTACCCTGTCTTTCTAATATGGAAATGAGAACATGCTTTCCTTACAGCCTCAATGTGAAAGTAATTACTTCCAAATCTTCAAATTGCACTCAATTATAGACTCTTGCTCACCACTTCACTAAAAGAAACTACACCAAGATGTCCTTTTAGGTTCTTTGTAGCTGATTGAATGCTGTGTAAACTGGGGGTGGTTCTTCACCATTCATTTGGGTGAAGTTATGTAGAGGAACCTCAGTAAATGAAAGCTCAAAATGTGTTTCTTCTCCCTCGCTATAGAGGGAAAAGAAAAAAACAAACAAAACAAACCCCAAAGATTTAAATGAAAGCAAGTCTTAATAGCCAGTCATAGACAGACAAAATTATATTATATGCAGATCTGTATGTATACAGTTACATATATAGATGAAGGTACAAGAAATCGAGTGGATTTCATAGAAGATATTACGAACAAGGGGGAACAGCTGAGGCTTTATTACTGCAGTTCAGCTTTGCTGAGCATTGCAAATATAGGATGTTGAAAGAAGAGCTAATAAGAGGATAGCTGTTGGCATAAGAGGCTCACACTTATCAGCAGTTTCAATTAGAATTAGGTACTGCACTAACAAAAGCCATGGCAAATGTGAGGATCAAAGAAGTGACTTGATTTACAATTACCTCTGTGCCACTGACGTGTTTATCAAACAGTTCAGATACAGTAACGAGTAAAAATACTAATGTGAAAGGGGAAGCCAGATCAAATCTATTTCCCAAGTGTAGTGCACAAACATTAAAGGAGAGAGGAAAGAATTAATAAGAGAGAAGAATGGAACACTTGTGGAAGATGAAACCACATGTCGTAATTTGGCATCAGTGTTAAGATTAACAATGCAGGAGATGATCGAGTGAGTGTTAGAGTTAAATGATGTTAGGTTTTCTAGAATCATAACCAGGTCTTTGTTCTTAAGCAGCAATCCAAGTGGAGGAAAAAAAATGTTGGTACTAGTAAGAGATATTGCAACAACAGACAATTCAATTCCAGCACCTAATTCTATGAAGATCAGAGAAAGTTTGACAGAGAGTAAGTTAGAGAGTTTGTGGCCATTTTGTTCAGAATATGAAAGATCGTTCATCCCTCTCTATTGAAAATGTCAGTGTATGGCATGCAGCAGAAAAATCTGAATGTGAGTGAAATAAAGCATGAGAGATATTCCTGGTGAGGCATGAAGGTTGCCATCTGTAAGTCCTGTTTCTTTTTTCTTCTTACTTTGTCTTTGGAAGAGAGAGAAGAAAAAAAATCTAATGGAATAGGAGATACTGGGTTATCTCAAAAGATAACATGTGGACATTACACTACTGATATTTACTTGGAAAATAATAATGGCTTCTATGGATCTTTCTGTGCCATCTTTGTGAGTCTCTTATTTTTAGGAGACAAGGAGGTTTGTCAGGAGAGACTGATGTGCAACTCTGCTGTTTTAATAGGCTTCCTGGCAACTCCCCTTTACTACAGAATGTGTGTTATCTACGTTTGTTACCTTGTTTGGATGACACTTTATGCTGGCTTCCCTTCAGCATGTCTAGTGCCAATACACTTCCAAAAGACACTTTCAGGTTGTGATAGGCTTGCTTGGCTTTCTTGGCCATGCATAGGACATAATGGTTTCCAACACAAATTAAAATGAATGCAGCAACTACATGCTGTTTGAGATGTTTACAGCAAGTTGAACTGGCTGCTGGAGAAGAAATGTGAATTTGAATTGAAGCAGATAAACTTTCAAGGATGCATAATTAGCAAAAGGTGTTCATCTGAACTTGAACAAGTACCAAGACATGCCTTCTGGTTTGGTGTTAAAAATAGCATCAACAACTGATGTGGGATAAGCTTCATGGAATTCAGTAATCTGAAGTTTTTGGGGAATGAAACCTACTCAACTTGCCTAACTTTTGGTATGTAGTACCTGTCTAGAAACTCTAGGGTAACTGGCTAAATCGAAGCTGCTTTCCTCAAAAAGGAGTTGTTGTGCCGTAGCATTTTTGTCACCTTGCAACAGTCCTGTGAGGGTGTCCTGAATAGAGAACATACTAAACTGGCATTAGTCTCAACCAATAGCAACAGAATGTATTGGTGAACACAGAATCAATAATACAAGAGAACATAGCAGTGAGTTGAAGTGTTTTTTGGTGTGTTTCATTTGGTTGTTTTTTTATGGGGGTGGTGGTGGTTGTTTTTTCATTGTTTTGTTTGTTGTTGTTTTTAAGGGAGGGACCTTTACAAATCCATTTTAGAAGTTTGATATAAAATGCTTATCTTGGAAAACTGCTTTGTAAGTATTAATTCCATCAGAATATTGGCACACAAACCCACTTCTGTATTTTTCTGAGATTTTGCCTCTGCCAAAGTTATTAGTGGTTTTTAAGACCCAGGATCCAGAACCACAAGCTCACACAGGCATTTTACTTTTAAAAATATACAAGGATCCAAAAATTTGACCACTGAATATTTTGAGAGCCTTCAGTTCTTTAATACCTTGAGGTAGCGTAAAGACAAGACAGAGGATGCATTTTCTCAGGAGATGCTTTTACTAATAATTTTAGAAAATACGGGAGAAAGTGTACTTGGCAAAAATTTACAAGGGTAATGTACAACAAAGAGAGCATTCCACAAAGCCATGACTTAGCACACACTAACCCATGCAATTTAGCAAAATCCAACCCACTCGGTTTTAGTTTACTTAAAATATTAAGTAATAAGAGAGATTAAAAGAAAAAGCAGTAAAGGAATAGAGTAAGAAAAGAGATTAAGACAAGATCATAGCTACCGCCAGAGAGTCCTATGGAAGTCCAGCTTTGCATGGTGGAGGTAGGTCCCAAAAGAGAGAGAGAGAGATGGAGGCCATGTGTGCTGATTTTATGTGTTCTGGCCACTGTGGCCACCCCTCCCAGGTGGGACTTCTGGCTCACTGACCACTCTGTGGCTCTGGATTGGAGCGAGGAGTCATGTAGTCAATCAGAGGCTGGGTAGGAGCTCCAGGGAGTGTAGTGTGGGCAGGCTCCCAGACTGTCCTTTCGACTGACAGTTGCTCTGGGGTCCTCCCTTGAGGCTGCAGGGGATGCCATGTGTGCTCTGTGGGCCCTTCCCACACACACACTTGGGTTGATTCTGACCCAACAATTATATAATCCTTCATGAGATTCAAATCCAGTGTCTCACATGATTACCTTGCATTCACAGATGATTTTGATGGAACAGTTTTTGATTAAACTGGTAAATAAAATTTTTTCTTTTGTCTATAAAAGGAAAGAATCAGGGTGTGAACAGGCCAACAGTCCATTGGAGCTTATGCACTTCAGTCAGTTTTAGGTGCTCTTAGAATCTTTTAGCATATCAAATAGAAAGAAAAAATTATCAACTTTCTTAAGAAAATTATTATGTTCTTGTAAAAAGGCCTGTAGTAATTGCTTCTTGTTATCAAAGTCCGGTACCAGATAAAGGAATAAAACTCGCAGCTTCTCAGTTTTTCTTCTGTTTATTAAGCTTCATCACAACTTTAGCATGTCACCCTAACCTGGGTTTAACACACCAAAGCATGTGCAAAGCGAGGAAGCACAAAGTGAGAAGAGAGTAGGGTGTGGAAAGCCTCAGAAGCGCCGAAATGGCGACTGCATCTAAGTTTTTAAGGACACTAATGACCAATGATATGATAATACGTATTATGTTTACAATTCGGTACCAATAATCCTAACTTACTACTAACACGTCTTCTCTACCTCAAACCTATTCTGACAATCTCTAAATGCCAGCTCTGCTGCAGTGCAAAGAGCAAGAAGAAGAAGAACTCAGGGCAACACCCAAAATCCTCCATGTTGTCTTCTTTTATATCTATACTACAAAACCTAAAACTATAAGTTTTACCTCTATAACAAACCAAACCATAAGCCAAATTATTTTTCTGCTGCTCTTGCTTCCATCAACTTTGGGAGTCCTTCCCAGGGACACAGATCAAAAACTGTATCCTCCTGGGGTCTCTGCAAGGGTCCCAGACCCTCCAGGGCAATCTGAGGTGTAGTCTCAATATCCTGGACTCCGACAGAAAATTATGAGGAAAAATAACAAATTTACCTCTGTTTTCATGTGAAAGTATTTGCAGTTTTCTTCATAAATGGCAAAATGTATTCTCAAAATTCCTTCTAACTTTGAGGCAACTTTAGTATTTTGTGGTGCTAAGGCTGATTTGGTTCTGATTCATCAATGCATGACTAAGCTCTCTTCTCTCATTTCTTTCTCCCTTTTCTCTCCATTCAATGTTTAGTCTGTTTATTTAAAACAGGCTAGCTACTTATTTTAAGATTTCTCATCAGTAACTAGTGAAAAAACTATTGGATTGCTGCCCACAGCAGGGGGATTGGAACTGGATGACCCTTAAGGACTCTTCCAACATAAACCATTCTATGATTCTATGGTTCATGTAAGCTGCAGTGTTAGGTGTGATTTGCTGTTTTCTGTGTAAGATTGTGATACTCACTGTGAGAATAAGGATATTTAAGAAATCTATAGGAATATTGGAGAAATCTGTAAAAGTGTGTCTTATAACAATACTTCTAATGAAGTCTGTTCGTCTTAATTTCTGAAATGTGAGGCACATGAACTTCTCAGCTTTGGTATGCTACATAGGATAGCATAGGGAAGGAGGAAGACAATAACAGTTTTGTAGTCAGCTTCCCCTGGAGTACACCTGGGAAAGAGACCAAGGACTAACCTCTCTCCTACCCCCACCAAATTCCTACTATTCATTCTTAACAGAGAAATTCAACATCAATTCCTTTTCTCTTCACTGAAAAAACCTTCCTAAAATGTGCATTTGACATAGGCCTGGGTAACTGTAGAAGAGTGTTCTTTACAATATCGTATAAGGAATAACCTCACAGTAGTAGATGAAAAAATACACATCAGTCAACATCAGGGCTATGTTGCAAGTGGCATAGGTGGAGGCATACTGTCTAACAGCATCTCTATGTAAAATCTCTGAGTAGAATAATCAAAGTATTTTGGTGAAAAAAATAAAGCCACTATTGTTTCTTTTTACTGGCTCAGAACCCCGTCTATATTGTTCCCCTCTCTGAAATAATGCTACCATATATCTTTTATTTCCCTCTGAAATGTTCTTTACAGAGATGAAGTACTAAGATATGCTTGTTATTTTTTTGTAGTTCTCTGAATGCTAGAAGTGTTCTGTAGTATTATGAGCTTTCAAAATGATGCTGTTTACCTGATAGAATTTTTCCTTCTTGATTATTAGAATGTCATTATAACTTCAGAATAATAGTTGACATAATTTTTTTTAACATGGCTAGAAAGAAATTTAGCTTCAAAATATCTACAGGAATTATGTCTTGCTACCTCATTCTTGCAATACAGATAAATAAAGTAATGTTTATGTTTTTTGAGTTTGAAAAGCCAGATGCAAAAAGAAGTGGAGGGAGTACTTTGAAGAATAAGAGCACAATCTCTTATGGCAGCTTTCTTGCATGGTGCTATTTGTTGCTGCAGAAATGAGGCAAGAAGACAGCTGTTTATGCAAATAAAATGTCTCACAAATCCACATGAGAAGGTGTGCACAGCACTTATAAGAAAGAAATGTTCCCTCATGCCCATACTGCGTCTGTTTCCTGAATAAATCCCACACCAGCCTAAATTCCTGTCTGCCAGCTTGTGTTAATGAATATGGAACTTGCTGAAAAGCCAAAGCATAATGAAAAAAAAAAGCATAAACATTGCTTTTAGTTTGGAATGAATGCATGACTAATCCAAATTAGACATACAGCACTGCCCATTTCAAAGGGCAGACTCTGACTGACTTTGTTTTTCTCTTTAGAGCGAGAGAACAAGCAAAAATACATTGAAAACTTGATTGAAAGTAATGAAAAGTGGAAAAGGGTAGAATTGGATTATTAAAATTGGGGGGGAAAAAACTACTCCAGAAGTGCAGTTATGTATGTTTTTTTGATGTCCAACTGAAATATTAATTTTCTTAGCAAAGTCTTTCTTTTGGCAGAACAAGTGTGGCATATAGCATCAGGAATTTGGTGGGGTTTTTCAAGAACTGGTCATAATGTCTAAAAATGTCATTTGTGAGTGATACGATGCATATTTCTGCCTATTGAATTTCAAGTACAGTTAAGTACAAATTATTAAACAAGTGGAATTTCTTATAACTGACTTCCTTATAGACATTTCTGTGTGAGAGGGCCAAAATGTTTGGAGACCTCATGGTGGTAAACCATGAAAATTTGTATGTTGCCATGGTTGCACTGCTGGTTGTGTCTATGAAGTTCCTTGTTGGTGTAAACCAAAGAAAGACTAATGTATTTGACTTGGGTAAATCTTCTGGGTCTTTATAACTTTTTTAAGTACTACATTTCACCATGTTAGCTGAAGCACATGGCAAATGAGAGACTGAATAAGGGCTCTTGTTCCTCTCACTTTGCTTGAGTGAATTCTAATTTTCACTTGCATGTGGAAATCAAAGGGCTGGATATTAACTCTTGGTTGCTGAAATTGGTCAGTAGCATTGAAAGTTACTTTATGGTGCTTTTGTTAGTGTCTCTTTCCTCCCTTTTTAAGAAACAGCTGAGGAATCTGATGATATTTTGGCATTTCTTTGTAACTTGTTGGTAAGCTGAAGCACATAGCAAATGAGACTGCAACTTTAGAAATAAAAAGTTTATACATGAAATTTCATCATTCCTTGGTATTGAATATTTGGAGTTGGCTAGTAGTACCTCTTGTGAACTTTGTAGCTGAATTTCTTACAGGTAGGAATATAGAAAAGTATATAACTAATGTTACAAAGCATTGTAACTTCGTGTAAATTGTCCATAATTCTTCCCTGTTTCTTAATGGTGGCTTAAAAAAATTAAAGGCAACAGATATCCAGGTTGACAGACAAGTGCCCACAAGGAGAGAAAAAGTAGTGTTGAGCTCCAAGTGCAAGACTTTCTTTGGACACTTAAATATGTGTTATTTCACTGCTTAGGAAAGCAAACTAATCCCTCCTAGAAATTCTATTATGTGGAACAGTATTGCTACTGATACAAGTCAACAGCAATTTTGTAACTGTGGAAACCAATCTTATTTATTTCTGTCACCTACAGTATGTTCCAGCTGACTGATGATAGTAGTAGTCAGTCCTTTATGTGGACTAGCTGCTATAATAAAGGAGAAAGATAAACCTCTGAAACCTATTGACAAAATATTTGCAACAAGAAAATTCTAAAACTCAAGAATTTGAGTTTCATTCCAGCTTGCTCTGGGAACATGCTCTAGTGACCTATGTGCTACCTCATTCTTCTGTGGAAATGACTGTTTCTAAAAGTCATAGTCATGATTCTTCCTTTCTCACTGCAGTAGAATGAGGGGAAAAGCATACATAAAGAATAATACAGATGGCTTTCTTGTTAATTTCCCATGCTGGAGCTACAAAAGCAACAGCATCATTCTTTTAATTTGATGCACAGTCCTACTGAGATCCTACAGATCTGGGGTCGAAGAGATACAAATCTGACAGGATTTACAGTGACTTGTTTTTTCTACCAAACTCATTAAATGAAATCTCCTTAGCGTGCAAGCGTTGAATTTTTTCCATAGTCTTTATTTCATCAATAGTGGTGAAAAAATTTGTGCTGCATTTAGAAGGTGGTTCAATCTTAATATTACAGGAAATCATGGTAAAACATTCACAAGCTTACTTAAACTAGAAAATAGACCAAGAATCTAGAATGTCCATGTTTAACCTGCTATAAGAACTCCAAGAAAAAGTCCTGAAGAACTAAAATTTATGAACATCTCACATTAGATGGTGAATTGTACTGAGGTCTTATTCTGCACAACCAAGTCTCACTCGGCTGAGTATGACAAGGAAACATGCAGAGCAAGAGGTATGTATCTTATGTTCTGACAGGTAGATCACATTGATCCCTCGGGATCAAGTGTAGGAGAGGAAAGAGGATGACTCTTCCCTCTATGATCCCAATTCTGCTGACAGGTTGTCTGACAGGAGAATACACTGCTTCATACCTATTAGAACCTTCCCTTCACAGCATCTGGAGGAATTTTTACAGCCCTGCTTGTAGTATTCTGGGGCTCTTCCAATGGGGTGATATTGAAGTCGAAGGCCATGAGAAGGGCACCGGGGCCAGGTGTCCCTTGTCACATGTAACTGAGGCTGGCTTCCTTCAATTACTGAAAGCTTCAGGGTTGTTTTGTAAAAGACTTGATTACAAGGTTGAAGAGGGAGGAGAGGGTTGGTTTTTTGGACTTTCTTCAGTTAGGAATAGGTTTGTGGCAATATTGACTAACAGAAAGGTATTTTTCCCCTCTTTTTTCCCTCATCCCATCTGGTAGCAGTGCATATCTTTCAGTTCCCTCAGTAATGCTTTTAAGGATTTGTGTACACCATTCTCAGAATCATGGATTAGTAATGAGATTCAATCAAGTCCTCATATTAATGATTTCCTGCACTGGAACAGCTGCTGCCATTCATAGAAGCCCTATGAGTTTTTCCCAGAAGTTTTTGTATAAAGCCTCCTATCTTCTCTTGGAAAAGAAACAAGACATAAAAGGTATGGTGACCACTGATATTTTAACTCCTGCCCTGTACTTGTGACTGACTAGACCATGAGGTGTGGAATGTAGCTCACTAAAGGGACCCCGACAGTGGAAGAAGGCTGAGTGGACAGGGACAGGGATCCTTGAATTAACAGGGGAATTATCAGATGATTCCTCCTTATGCTGAATGTTGTGTTACCTTAGATTGTCAAGTGCCTTAGCAACTTGTCAGTTACGGAGGTACATTTTCCTGGCTTGTAAGTGACCATAAACACCTGGTTTGTCAGCTGGTTCTATGTAGTGGCAGTTCTGCAGCATGCTGTGGTGAAGTAAAGCAGCATTCTGGTCACCCACTGAGGTCTTAAAGATGTTATTTCTTCAGTCTATAGAAAATGTAAACTTAGTTGGAGGGACATAATTGGTGTTGCTACCTGGAAAAATATATGACCTCTCCCCTAAATGTCACTACAAGAGGTTTCTTGGCTTGTCTGGCCTTCTATGTATAATCATCTCCATGATACCTCTATCAAAAAAAAACCTGCTGAAAAGAACAGATAAACAGACAAGATGGGACTGATGGCAATTTTTCTTTTTCCTTCTGTGTGGTGGTGTGCTCTTTGTTTGTTTCACTGTAATGGTTTGTTCTGTTACCCCCTACCCTATATTTGGCTCATTCTGGTGTATGTATACTCCCCTATTATGTAATCCCTGCAACTCCTCCCCAACTCCTCCCCTTCTTTTGTACCTTTCCCTAAACCCCTCCTATCCCATACATATATGTACCCCAACTCTGCCCCTTGTTCTAGAACCTTCCCCATCAATCATCCCTACTCGGTACCCCATAGGCTTGAGTAGTAGCCCTTTGGTCTCTACTCCTGTCTGTCAACCCTCAACCCCACCTCTCCCTCAACCTCATTGGCCCTTACCCTCTCTCTGCCCCTCAACCCTACCCACTGTAAAACCCCATGCCCTGAACCAGTTGGGGCTCACTCCCTGTTGGTTGCCTCGGGGTTTGGATCCCCAATAAACTGTTCCTCTGTTTTTGCCCCATTGAGAGTGAGTCGCTTTCTACCTGTTTACCCTCCGACTGCTACGGTGCCCGTACCATCCTGGACAAGGACTCCCAGGCAAGGTCAGGCCAACTAGTCCACACACATAGTCCCTGCACAGGATGTGTGGAGAGGGGGTACTGCTTGTCTAGGGAGGCCTTAGTCGCCTGGTGGCTGGTGTTCCTCGGGAAGGACCCTTGTGCCATTGGGTGACCCACACCTGTCCGGTGCCCTTGGTGTGGCAGCGCAAGCCAGCCAGGGCTGAAGAAAGGTGTTGGGATCGCTGCCACCCAGGCCAGTGCTGCGGCACTTTTGAAAGCAGGATCTTTTCAAAGAAATAGTTCTTTCTAAATTTAACTTATAAAATAGCTCACTTCAGACAGGGATGGCAATGATACTGAGTTAAGTATGTTGTTCTCTAAGACGTGTATAGGAGATGGGGGCAGTAAGATTGCTCTTTTGTGTAGTAGTCCTGAGGAATAGAATACTTTCAACCATTTAATAAGAGAATTTAGCAGTTAAACACCTAGATATCACATACTAGATCACTCCTGCTATTGGAGCACTTATTTTTGGTTACTCAGAGTTTGTTTGCAAATGTATTCAATAATGAATCCATTTCCAAATAAGAATGTTTGAACCTATGCTGGGTATGGTATTGCTCAGATTATTTGGTTACCTTGTCAAAGCTAATTCCTAACACACCAGAGCTGATTTCTATTCCAATACTTTTTTCTTGAATAGGTTTCTTGAATAGCTTGCAACACTGTCCAGGAGTGCTATATGTGTAGTGATTTAGTCATTGTATTGCAACTCCTTGCAGGCTTCTTATAAGGACATTCATGTCATAGGCTGAACTAGACAGATGTTGCTTTGACCAATTAGAGTAAATGACTTTCTACAACAGCTGTGGCATATATTTCATTCACCTCTCTTCCCCTTATTATATTTATTTGATACTTATGGAAGGATTTGTCCTTGGATTATTAGATAGTGATGTATCTTGCACCTCAGAAGAAGTACTTTAATGGGAATAAGCTTTTTAGCACAAAATCATTACTTAAACCATTTTAAATCCTTTTGCTGGAATTGACATCAATATGCCAGGCCATAGATACTGAAATTAAGTGCAAACTTGATTTGGGTATCATATTAGTTTCCAGAATAACACTTCAGAGCTATTTAGCCAATAAATTATTTTTGACTAAAGGGTTTCCATTGATATTTTCACAATATGCTTTCCATGTATTTTCATTACATTTATATATTGCCTTCACTCAGAGAAAATTCACATTTTGCAAGTATATAGCAAGATTAGACTGAAATCCTGCCTGCAAAAAATAAAGACATGAAGCAAGGTCTTTTCCTTAGTTCTACTAAGGGCAACAATTAAAGCAACATAAAATTAACACATCATAAGAATTAAGCATGTCACAAGAGCTACTACAATGATTCATATGTCTAGTTTACTTGTGTAGTCTAAGTGTTAGGCAGGCACTGTATAAAGAATGTAGTTCTAAGCTTTTATGTGACATCTTAAAGGTGAACTAATTCTTGATTTGTCACGTCTTTGCACAATGTAATTACGAAGAGACATTTTTCAGTTCTCTTAGGTACAGTTATACTTTTTCTGTTTTTAGCAGTAATACTTTCATTACTAAAAAGCAACATAATTATATTAAGCATAATTATAAACCATAATGAAGAAATTATCACATTCCGAGAGTTGATCCTGCTCAGTGAAAATATGGAATAAGTTTTACTTGTCATCACTTAAGACAACTTTAAATGGTTCCAATGTGAAAGGTCTCCAACAAAGCAGTTCTGTTCAAAAGTCAGGAAAATGGAATTAGGTCAGACAAAGCATTACATGCAGAGAGAGCCATCAGACCAAACCTAACAGATGAAGGTATCTAGCAAGAGGAGACTTGGGAGGGTTAATAACTTAGTGTGTGCATGGATGAAGACAAATGCAAAATTCACATGCATCCAGTATCTATAACCCCTCTCCATAAATCACAGGGTGTACTCTTCTGGTAATGCTGGAATGAATAGGCTAAATGGATAACAAGTTGCTGCTTGCCAGGACTGAGGGAAGCGACTTGTCAACAACTTCTGTGAATCCAGACATTTTAATCATAACTGAAAAGAGTTCATTCTTAGCTTCATTTGTAAAAGATTGGAAATTAAATTCATGAGCTTCTGAAAAAAAATTTATTTCATAGTTGAGTAATAATTTCCTTCCTCTTCTGTGCTAGATGTCAGCACAAAGAACTTCAGTTAAACAGTGAGAGATGTGAATTGTTGTGAGGACAGCAATGTGTATGATGAGTGACAAATTCTTTTAACATTAAACTGCCAAATTGATTTTATAAGATGATAATTTGAGACCCAAGAGCTTCTTTCTGCTCTGGATTCCCCCTCCCGTTTTTTAATTAAAACAACATTCAGATAATGTAGTTTCTAGAGCAAGAATTATACCCAGTGGAAGCTCAGTGTGATGGTCTAACACAGTAGGAGCTTTGAAGTGTGGGTACTTTGTACATCACAGATAGTGTCCCATAGTAGCTGTCAGCTTATTGTAGAAAGCAATATGCCCTGTGCTACTAATCACTCTATCTGTATCCCTGTGACAGTGAAGTTATGGATTGAATTGCTGTTTATGTTGAGAGTTTATTATAGGCTACGGTCAAGACTGAGATAGTATACAAACTTGTAAAACTATGATGAGCAAGGAACTGCCAAGTTACTTACATTTTGATATGTCTCAAATGTCTCTGTTTTGGAGGTTTAGTCTTCCTATCTAACCAACACAGAGAGCTGCTCCTGCTTTATCCCAAATGTCTTACAAATATCTTGGATGACTGAATTTTTCTCTTCAGTCTACTTGTAAGGCAAGGCAAATATTTCTTTTTATCATGTACAAGAAAGATTGAATAAGTATTTTGTCTGAGAAAGCCTTCAGTCATCCTATTGCCTAGCATAGGAATCCATGATACTGTCTGGAGCTGCTGAACAATGCTATAATAATAATAAAATAACATACTATTTCTGGAACCTTTCTTCTTTAGGTCAACTCCTTTTTTTCTTTCTTTCTGTATGTACGTGTGTTGTCTTTAAACCAGAAATACTTTAATAGTATGCATATTCTTTCTCTGAATATTTTTTTATCATCTTAAGGAGAATTCAAACTCAAATAAAAACGTTTAACTTCAAAACCTTTCAAAATTTGATGTTATTACTTTATTATTTGAGACGCTGATTTGAAGTGGAAACACTTTGTTCAAACTAAGCATACTGTTCACTGCTTAAGTTAAGTTTGAATAAAATAAGTGGAGATTTAATTTTAAAAAAACTTCAGCTATGCATTTAGGTTAAAAGTAATCAATGCATTATAGGTTAAGTATAGTCATCTTGGGTTTTTTTCTTTTTCCAGAAAAAGATAGTACACTCAAGTTTAAGACGATTTTACTTTAGAGATACCATTCTTATATATTTTAATTGATTATTTTTAGTTTTTCTTAAGTTTTTTTAATGTTACGTCTGTGATTTAAAAAAATTGCAGAAGAGATTTTTTTTTTTTACTAGATTGTTTTTGGCTTCAGTTTTAGTATATTGGCACTATATTAGATGAAGATTGCATTTTTAGAGCATGAATCTTTTTTTGATATCTGAAAAAAAGTAGTTCTGAATTTCTTGAAAGAAATAATGGGAATTTTGACCAATAATGTTTGTTATCAATATTTTTCATGGGCAGACACAAAATAGGATAACCAGCTTTTTTAATTACTTTTTGGTTATTATTCATAAAATAGATTTTGTGTAAGGAAAAAACATGTATATCCAGAAAATTTTGTTTAAATGACTTTTTGAAAGACTATTTGAAAAGAGTTTTACAAATTTCTAAAAGGTAGACTCTGTGCTTGTCAAACCGTTATTTTTATTTTTCAGACCCAAAAACCTCCTGGGAGAAAGAATTAGGTTCTATACATAGAATTTATTAGTAGGAGCCAAAATCTTCAGAGTAATAATGAGGCATCATTCATTTTGTAATAATGAAGATCTTTACTAAACAATGTCTTAGTATAGCCTTCTTCCACTCATGTTTGTATATCTGGTGTTTGGACTTGAATTTTATTTAACTTAGCTGATACTTAAATGTTAGTCTATGTCTTTCATACAGCTTGTGCTCGTATTTCATAAATGCTCATTCCAGGACAAAGTTTAGTGCCTTGGCTGTTATTTTTATTGTAAATAATTTCAGTCAATTATCCATAGAGTAACTCAAGTTAATATAGGAACAAGTGTTTAAGTTCATCAATAACCTTGTTCTTCAGGTATTTACATGTTTAATATTTCAGAACACAGTTACAACATTTGTTACTAGCAATTCAAGCCAGACTATGAAATCAACTTGTCATAAGTACTATGTTAGGGAACTGGTTTTAGAGCATATCTTCTCTTGCAGCACACTGCGTGCATTTTTCCCAGCGTTTACTTTGCACCCAAGTGCTAATGGGAATATTCAGTGTATGTTTGAGCTGCCCTTTCTCTGCTCTATTGCCACTGTGAATGAATTAGACTGGCTCCTATATTCTGAGAGATAATGAAGTTACATCTGCACTACAATTATGCTTTCAAGGACAACTTAGACCGCCTTGCACACCTACCCATCTAAGTGGCGTGGATACTGATCAAAGTGCAACTGTGGCGTGGCAGAGTGTGGTGTGTCTGCCCAAACCTGCCTGGAAAGCTGCCTAAGAGGCAGTGGGATGAGTCTCTCCTGAGCTCATTGCTGTGTGGCTTTCTGGTCACCTCTCTTCATACTGAGGAAATGTCAGCTGATGCTGGTGAACTTTCACCTCTGACATTTATTTTCTGCATGTGGATTGCATTGCTGTCACTCTTGCAGAGTTCAAAGCCTGCTTTTCACCAGTGGTCACTAGCAGAATTCCATACGATGCTTCTCAGTATAAGATTGGTGCTGCTGATTCATTCTTCAGTTTTATTTCTGTTAAGTTATAGATACAATTTGCTCATTCTGGCAGAGCTATGTCCTGGCTTCCACCTGCCTCCCTGCCCCGGAGCACATGTCTGATCAGCTGTGCATTGTAGCTGCATGTATTTACAATGTCCACCTGAAAACACAAATAAACCTTGTGTAACTCTATGGTAATGTGCACAAACATACATGGCTGTTAATTAAGTCTCTTAGGGAAAAAAAAAAGAGGAGTTGGAGAACCCTAAAATGTTGTTCTGTCTTTAGTTGATAAATTGTAACTTAACTGTAATAGTGTACACCTCTAAAAAAACCCAACCCAAAACATAAATTTAGTCAGAATATTTTGGGAGCTGATTTTTTTACTTGAGTTGGTGATATTCAGGGAACCAAAACACTTAAGACAAATCATTTTACATAGAAATCAGTCTAGTTAATCACACTGAGCAAAATTGAGCTAGTTATCAGAACTCTGACTGAAAGTGAATTGTACATTGTCCATGCTCTCTATGCATGGTTCTGGCAAACAAGGACAGCTTATTAAACAAAGCCTGCCACCAGAAGCAAAGTGGAAGAGTGTCAGTTGTGCTCTATAAACTATGCGAAATACAGTCATCAGATTAAGAGTGTAGGGCGCAATATACTGATATTTGTGTGGGTGCCACTGTAAAAGTGTATAGGAAAGATGGTTATAGAAAAGTTATTGAAAAGGTATTTTGATTAAAAAGAGACCAGCAGGCTTGTTTCCCCCAAATATTCAAAAAGAAGAAATCCTGACAACATTGAAATTGGCAGGAAGAATTTTTATGCAAGTTTTAACAGGCCTATTTGTAGTTTATGCTGTTTATTTTATGACAGGATTTTTAAATATAACAACAAAATAAGAATGTTTGGTAAGGATTCATCAAATGTGAATGAGTCTGACAGGAAGTGATAACAGCAAGATCATCGTCAAGATGAGTAGAAAATTATTTTTTCCTTAAGAAAGACAAATCTGTGGTATATTTGCAATGTTTGATTTCTGGCTTAGTCTCCTATATGCTTTTATGGATTTGATATGACTTGGACTCAAGGTGGCACATTTGAATTATTAATTGATGTGATTTCTTAAGTCTTCAGAAACTTTGCTGATGATAAGGATCCTCCAGTTTGTTTTGGCATTGTCACATCATTTACAAGCCACTCTAGGAGCCCTTAACTTTCTTTAGGTAGAGTTAGCTGCAGTAAGTGTGACATTTCATAAGGCGTGATTGTGCACAAAATATTTTTATTATTATAAATCTTATTTGGCATAAGTGCAACTTTTTTTCCTAGTAATACATTTGCGGCAACTATCTTTCACTAAATTATTACAATTATAATTTATTCTGTTACAAAACAATATCGAGACAAAAGTTGAGAAAGCATCTGCATTTTTTGTTCAAACTGGTTACCCTTAATAGTGAAAGGATGGATTTTCACTAGCCCAGATTTAAGTCTACTGTACACAGATGGAAGCTATCATTGATTTGAATGCCTTTTTGTCTTGATAGCTTGCAGTAAATTCTGAATCAGTTACTAATGTGTATTTCCACAGAAGGATACTGTGTGAGTAATAACATCTCATTTTCTCCTGGACATGCTGTATACTTAAATGCATGATTTATAAATAGCCTATAAAATGAGATATATTTATTACTGTCTAATCATAGAAAGAATTGCTATATTGCATCAACTTCAAAATATAACATCAATAATTCCACTGAGCTGCTGAATTTTTCTTCACAGAAAGAACAAATAGTTCCTTCAAATATAACTCTTCTGCCAATTGTTAACACTAGCAATATCACTTTTTTCAAAACTAAAACTGACTTGAGTCTCTTCCAAAGCTCTGTTCCCTTTTCTAAATTTTGTAGAAATTTTTTCCTTTTTCTCTTGTTTTATTTTTTTTCTACAAAACAAAATATAGCCCTTTTTTTGTCTCTTTAGTTCTGCACCCTTTCCACTTGTGAATCAGAATTTATTATTATTACTGTTATTTTTTACTTCAGACAAAACATAAAATGTTCAGAATTACTGTGCAAGTACACTGTGTGTGTACATACAGCATGCAAATGCACAATTTGCAGACAAACTCAGGAGTTAAAGAACACTCAAAAGATCAGGAAAACCCCACAACATTCCACTGATTTTTCTTTTTCAAATAACACTTATATTGTCAAAAAGTAACTTTCTGAAGATTTTCACTTCAAAGGTCTGGTGTATTAAAATAGCATAAAGATGTGAATTGAAATAAAATGTTTTCCCTTATTAAATCAATAATGTTTTATTGATCAAAACCATATTTTAGTTTCTGAGAATATGGATTTACTATTATGCTGAAATTCAATATTTGATAAGGATTTGAGAATCCTCTTTGTACTTTTAGTAGAATTAACCATGAAAAAGTGATGGCCAGTTCCCAGCTAGCTCTCATTGAAGCCTAAACCAGTTCCAGTCAATCTGAACAGGCTGGTTTAAAACCCTTCCTCTATTTTGTATATTTATTTTGCACAGATTTCCATCCCTAAAGCCTCTTTAGCCTCTTTCCTTTCCTTGGCAGACTAGGACTGTGTTCACCAAGAAAGAGTTTATTTTTAGGGGTATAGTTAGTGTATAGTATATATAATTATGTTTGTTAATTTATAACACATTGGTAATTATCCATGTGAACACTCTTGCTATTTAACATAATTTTTAGTGACTATAGATTTCTGTTGTCTAGTGCCATGCTCTAAATTCAAACCATACACTGTCCTTCAGCATTTTTCTTAGGCAGACAAGCCCTTAAAATCATTCACCATAGGAGAGAAGTCACCAGAAAGTGGTGATTGTCCTGTAGTCTCCAAGAGGTCAAAAAAATAAACTTCTTGGTGGATATAATCTATGGAATCTAACTCAGTGAAGCTATATTATAGACATTACTAAACAAATATATATTTGTAGGAAATCACCACTTTCACTGTATCTCGCTCCAGGGATCTCTAGTGAGATTGTTTACTCAATGTCTAAAAATCTTTTTCCTGTATCTAATCAAAGAGATAGGTATGAGCATTGGATGTTATACAATGAGCCCTGCAGTTGCCTAAACATCTGGGGGATAATTTTGTGAGAGCTCTGTGTGCATGTATATGTGCTTCTTTGTGTACAAACACTTTAGAATGTTGTGCTTTTTAAACAATATTCTTAAGTAGTTTCTATTTATTGTTGCAGTATTTGTGCTCACCAAAGCTGTGATTGCAGTCAAGAGGTTCATATTCTTTAAGGAAATTAATGTGGGCATCTGTCAATAAAAACTGATGAGAGCTTTGGGACAGGCCAATTAGACTTATGCCCATCACCACAACAGATGGGCATAGTGTAAATCTTTGTGAAAAAGCTTTAATTCTTAGGTCATAGCTCTTTTTTATTTTTTTTTTATAATATGTGGGAATTTGTTTTGTATTTTAATTTTTGTGTGTGTATATTGGGAATAGTTACCTGACGTACAACTACCAAAGAAGTTTTGAACTCTATACACTTAAAGGAAGGGGTTTTGTCTTGCTATTATGCCATCAAATTATGTTTATATAGCACCAGGAATCTTGTTTTAAGCATGGTTGTTTCACTTTGAGGATGCCTTGGAAAACCAAACCTTTTCAGTTTTACTTTCTGAATTTCTCATTACACACTTGTGACAATCAGTAGGAGTATTTGTTGGCTTTGCCTATTGCACACCTCTCTCTGGCTTGGCTCTCAAACAACCACTTAAGAGGCCTCCTATGCAAGCATATGAACATAAAATCAATAAGATGAACGTTTGAAACAAATAGCTTACCTTTATTTTTGATTCAACCATCCATTATAAAGGTACATTATGCTGCAACTCCTGTTGAGATGAGCACTGCAGGAGCCACAAGTAGAGCAGGCCTGACTGCCGGCCTGATTAGATCACCAGCTGAGCAGCAGTGATTCAAACAAAATTGGCTGGGCAATGGCTGCTGATGCACTAATTTTTTTTAAAGCTATGGAAGCATGGTGAAGTGGTCACTGTGGGTTTGGAAACCAAGTGTTTCAGGTTCTGTTCCTGATGTAGGAATGTCTAATTTGTGCCCTAACTTATCCAAAAAATGGAGATAAAGTACTTATTTGTTACCACTGTAAGGTCGTAAAGTGCTCTTTGAAGCACAACTTTGGTCAGATTTTATTTACAAAAGTGAATAATTTCTCTGTCATCATCCAGGTGATTGCAGGTGCATATTCTTTTCTGTTTTTATGCACACATTACCTCTGTTAGAAAAAATTCAAGGGGAAAAGTGGGGTAAAGTCCATGGAAATACATGTACTTATGTATTACAACTAGTAAGAAAACGTCCTGTTGCTTTCACATGTAAACCTGCACTAATTAATAGTGAAACTGGAGATTTCTTGACCTGCTGTAACCTATCTGTTTTATTGGTTTAATTTCTTGATCTGGAAATCGTTTAACAATGGAGATTATTCTTTCTTTTAAAGGTGCCTTGTGGTAGGATTAATCTTGAATAAGATGGTTGCAAAATTATTGGCAGTATGTTTATGAAATACTTTTATTGAAAGTTTTTTATTTTAATCGGAGGCCTGTGTAAAAGTGCTCTTCTCTAACAGCATCCAGGGTCTGATAACAGGCTTCTATAAGAGCTTTATGTTTTATTAATTCTATAAAATATGGTATTTCCCTATGAAATATGGGATTGTTAATTTATACAAATGCAGCATTTTTTACATTTGAAACTAGGTTGGAAGGCAAGAATAGGATTGACGTTATCTACTTTCTTCCCTGAAGTGTACAATTTCCTTTTTTGTAAATGCAGTAAAACCAGAAATACTTTTTGGAAAGGTACATTTGCTCTCTGGTTTAAAAAAGCCCTAATATTTGGGAAAGATTTGCCTTGTAGGGCCACATTCTGTATCTATATCACTTATTTGATTCTCCTGGATTTGTGCTCAATCTGAGCAAATTCTCAATTGTATCAGAGAGTTACATTAAAAAGTAATAAACAAATCCTTACTGCACACTTTAGACCTAAAAATTTAAGCTTCCACCAACAGCTTCTATTAACAGTTATATTCCAAGTTGGTTCAGAACTCTATCTACACGTGTGATAATCATTATATAAAAGATGACATTGCAGAAATTACTTTTTTGTTGAACTATTGGGCACTGACTATTAATGTTTTCTTTTTTGTTAGCTTGAGGTAATAGGAAAGGTAACTAAAATGTGAAAATCTCTTAGGAACTCCAGGTGAATATTTTCTAGCTTAAGGGAAAAATGAGTATTTCTACCTCAAAGCTGAAACAGCTTCCCTTCTTCCCATCTTAAAGAGAAAATATTAGGTGCCACCTCTTTTTTTCCTTCTCTAAAGGTTTTCTGTACTATTGTGGTCAAAGATCAGATGCAAATGCCTTGTCTAAAAGGTTTATCATGTATTTAGTAGGCCTTAGACTTTGTTTCTATTCTTGACATGCGTGACTCCTGCATGACTCCCAGCTCAGGAGCTTAAAAAATTTAAGGGGGTCCTAAGATTTATTATGTCAACTGAGTTTCATCCTAACTGAGTCAGACATTTTACAAATAGAGAATAAACCAGTTGCTAATGTTTGCTGGGATGTCAAGTGCCCTGTGACTTATGTTGCAAGACTTAAAGGAATCCTACAAAAAATGGAAGGAGGGAAAAATATAATCTCTCTTCAGTAGCTGTTGGTTTAAATCTTTTGACTTCTCTGTAGTAATGTGTTGTAGCACCTTCCTTGCTTTAATATCTGTC
>WEIV01004652.1:1698-20655 GCA_013390005.1 Calyptomena viridis | reverse complement strand
GCCACTTCTTAGTAAGCAGGGATGCAGAAAGCAAATGCTGTACATAACAAATGCCTTCCCTTCCTCCTTGTTTTCCTCATTGTTATATCTGAGCTGAGGTCTTATGGTATGGAATATCCCTTGGGTCAGCTGCCATGTCAAGGATCAATGCAATCACTTCAGTCCCCTGGATCACCTGGAGCTTGTGGAAGGTGCTGTCTTTATAATTTTAATGGAGATTATGCTACAAGTCCTTAACAGATNAGGCAACTACCAACAGGACAAGAGGAAATGGCCTCAAGCTGTGACAGGGAGGTTCAGGTTGGACATGAGGAGGAATTTGTTTATGGAAAGGGTTGTTAAATGTTTGAATGGGCTGCCCAAGGTGGCACACCTCCCTGGAGGTGTTCAAGAAACACCTGGACATGTCACTTAGTCCTGTGGTCTAGTTGGCAAGATGGTGATCAGTTNAATGGATTTGTTTGGGAACCTGACTCTTTGTAAACATTCACACAGTCGGTCTGTGTGCACATGAGCTCAGAGAATCACAAATATTTCTCCAATGAGCCAAGTTCCTTGCTTGAGAAAACACTGCAAAATTGAGTTCTAGGAACATAAGACTGTTGNCTCAGTAGTTTGGCTGTTCTGTACAAAAAAACCTGGCTGTTTGTGAAGTGTTGCCTATAAAGAGAAATTTGTTAAGCTATGTCCCTGGACAAAAGATGGAAAAAAAGTTAAGTGTGGATTCCTCTTGTACTTTGAGTTGCAGGAAGTTATGCATGAAAAGGAAAACAGCCTGGAGATGAGGCTGGCAGTAGTGTGCTGATTATTTCTCTTTTGAGGACAACCTCAAAAGATATGTTTCCAGCAGGTAGAAATTATCTTGCTCCTGGCAATCTGAATTTGGCCTGCAGCTTGGTTTAAGTTTCTCCCCATCTAATTAAGTGCCTTCATAGAGCCACTATGCCTGGGCAATTTCCAAAAACTCATTTATGATTAGTACTGACTCAAATTTTGTGTGGGATTGGATTAAAAGTGCCATAAAAATGCAGCAATGGCTTTTAAAGGACCACCTTAAAAAGGAAGGGAGAAAAATGCTCATTCATAAAGGTGGGGGGAAAGTTATAGATTCCTACTGGAGAAATCAAGTGTTTCATAGTGGAGGCTTACAGTTCTTGTTTGTGCATGATTTTTGACTTTATAAATATATTTATGTGGGTTCTCAAATGTGTCAGTTTTATGAAATGCACCCTGACTAAAATCAGAGGGTTATTTTATCTGACTTGATAAGGCCATGTATGATGCAAGGATAGTGCATGCATTTACTTAATTGAAGTGGTATATCTGTATTTGAATTGATTTAGTTAAATTGTCTATTTAATTATCTTTAGGGTTTTTTTAAGTTCCAATTTATTTTTTCCCTCTTATCTAAAAGTATGCAAATGAGCAATCAAAAGCTGAGCATCAGTAGAATCTCCTGTGAACTGCATTAGCAAAAACTTGTCACAAATCTGACTCCAGAGTCAGTTTTCCACCCCTTTGGTGGAAATAACATCATGGATGGATTTACAGGATACCAATAAAAGCTTTTTATATAAGAACATACCCAGACACAAGTCTTTTATATACTCTCAGAGGTGAATAAATCACTGAAAATCTGCCTGGCAAGCTTATTTAGTAATTTGATTTATTAACCAAGCCAATTTAACAGTTTATAGACTTGTTCATTCTAACTTGTTAGAGATGTTCTCTGTGTTCAGAACATGACTAAATGTGTGTGTGCCAATAAATGATAACTAAGGATATCATCAGTTTGCACATTGCTCCCATTCCTTCACACTTTATGTGGTAGTGTGGAAGTGGTAGTGGTATGCTGTTGCATCTTTCCCCAGCATTTTATTTTGGATATGATTATTAAAGAACATCTCAAGGACTATGACAGTTCTAGAAACATATCTTTATTTCCAGGGAAGAAGAACTTATTCTTTAAATTATCTTTTTTTTTTTTTTTATTCTGCCTCTGAAATTTCTCTCTGTTTTCTCTATGCTCTCTATGCTTTCTGGGTATAGAACTAATAGGTTAGTATTACTGTTTGCAGATAAGACACATATCACATATACATCTCTATCATGTAGCCTTTTCCATCTTAATAAATCAGCCCAACTTAATGAAAATTGCGTCTCTGCAGCTAGGCTGGTACAGGAAAACCTTTCTCCACCTTTTCTGAAAGGAGTTATCCTGCCTTTTTAAACTTTAGAAGTCATATTCCCCAACAGAACATTTCTGTCTATATGAGATTTTATTAACCAAGAGGGAGGGAAAAGTCCTCTCAGTTATGGTAGACTGAAACTCCAGCAGTCAGATGTTACTGAACAAGGGAAAGGTGAGGAAAACGGAGCTCCAAAAGTGGTCTGCCTGCCAGGAAGATGGACCTTAACAGGCTCCATCAGCTGCACTTTCTTGTAGGATACGGGACTTTAGGCATTGTAATGGAATGAATGCATATTTCCAGTGTATTAACATTCCTACTACCAAAAATTAGGAGGGCAGGTGGAGGAGGAGGGCACATGTCTATTACCACATATTTACACTAACAGGCTTGATGCTCGTCTGTGTAAATTAAGCATGCAAATAGGAATTCTTGCTCTCAAAATATCAGTCTCTAAGCATACTTTCATATAGTTGTTACTCAGAGTGCTTTTTCAAAATGTGAGATAATGTGCTGGGCTGTTTTCTTATGTTATTAAAATGCATAGATCTTAATTACTGTTTGCCTCTTAAATGGTATTCAATGCATTATTACTCCAGGTAGAAACAGTTATTAGCATCTCTGTTACTGGAGAATTGTTAGCCTGCTAAGCTATCCTTACTTAGACAAAAATACCCATATGACATAGACAATTCAGTAAAATTCATTATAAAGATAAAAACTAACCCCCCAAAAAATCAGAAGGATAAAAAAATACTGCAGCATGTGTTATGGGTCAGACAAAGAGATTTGCACAATCATTTCGACAGTTTACAAATATGTTCTTTTTGTTATTGTTTTCTGTGATGTAACTGAAGTTTACTTTCATGGTCACATTAGAATACTGTCCTTAGTGGACTTTGTTTCACAGCCTGCAATGTACTCTTCAGTGCAGGAGGTGCTAGTGCAGAACTAGGATAAAACTTGTAACATTTTCTGGCTTCGTTAGAACTGAGTGGCAATCTATAAGAAAGAGGGTAAATTAACACCAGATTTGCACCTAATAAATCTTCTCTAAATTAATCATGCACATTAATAGATGGCAAAGTAGATCTCTTTTCGTTAATGAGTAAATGAAGAGTCTTATACTACTGTGCATTCAGGATAATAAGGAAGAAAGCAATGTTAACAGAAGGCTCTTTCCTCTGCCATGAGTTTGGGAAATCCTCTCCCTACTTTGCCACCCACTCTCAAAAAGTGCTGTGACTGTGGCTGGCAGAAGGAAAAGCAAACATTGTGGAGCCAGCTATTCGCAGCTGTATGTGTGTCTCAGCTGTGCTGATCCATCTGCAGCAGTTGCCATCTGCCAATTGCTTTAGTTGGGGAGCATCTGGAAGGTGAGCCATTTTAAAGAGAATCTGCTGCACAAAAAAAAGAAATTATTTTCTCCTTTCCTCTTTTTTTTTTTTAATTTTACTTCCTTCTTCTCTTTGCTATGACTTGTGTGAGTTGCACACAAATAATGCAGAGAAATACAGTATTCCCTCCAGTGTCCCACAGAAAAAGAAGAGCAATCAAAGTACATGTGATGAGGACAGAACAGTGAGGTGTTCCTGTCTTCCACCACTTTAACCCATGACTAGATTCCTTGTAGAAATTCTGTGTTATATGAGTTCCACGGGAGAGGTCTATTTGTTGCATTTCCATATATTTCTGATGAATTATTAGAGAAGGAATCGTATTTATGGGTTTGGCTTCTAGTGCTTTAGTTTTTACAATCTCGCTCTTCTGTTTTATTTTCAGTTACAAAATATAGATACAGACACACATCTTATGCTCTGGCTACCTTCTACTGTGCATGTAATAATGCAGAAGACTTACTATGAATAAATAAGAATGTTCATTGCTTTTTAAGTTGGTGTAAAAAGGCTGAAAATGTCCATCATGCATGAAGGATAGACTGAAGTAGAAATGGAAGTGGAAATCTGAGAACTCTTTGCAGAGAATGATAATCCAGTTGCCTTTCCTTGCTTATGTTGGTGTTTTTTGTATTCATGTTGGAAGATTGACACTACAGTTTTCTGGGGGTTTTTTGGTGCTGCTGCTTTGGGTTTTTTTTTTAATTGTTTGACAAATTGAGAAGAAACTGAAATTGGGACCCCTGTTTTTGGGTAGATTTTACCTTGTGCAAGATATTTTTGACTCTTTTAGTACCAAAAACCTCAGAAAACAGTTATTTATAGCCATGGAGATTCTGGTGCAGGTTTTTTTCTTGGATTTTATTTTATCCTCAAGGTACCCCCTGCTTTAAAACTCCCCCACTGCAAAAACAAGCAAAAATCCATTCCCCACTCCCCCAGTGCTAATCTCTTACTGGAATCAAAATTTGGATTTAACAGTGACACAGCCAAGAAAGATGTTCATATTTGTGTAAGCAACAGGAGACAAATGCATTAAAATGACTGTTTGCTTCTTTGCGTCTAGATCTAACCTATGCTCTGTTTAAGACAATGTCAGAGTGTTGCTTTCACAAGGGATCTACATCATCAGTGATAAGCAAGTGAAATTATTTTGTCAGAATAAAAGAAAAATATTAGGAACTTCTATCAGCTTTATTTTCTGGCTATGTGGGTTTTCCTCAGTTGGATTCCACACAACTATTTTCTCTTCTAAAGAAACTGCTATAAAATTCTTTCTGCTTGTGCATTAGTGCTGTATTTACTGCTGCTTCTGAGCAGGAGGTTGTCATTCCTACTTTCTTGGTTTGGTGATTGTTTTTTTTTGGTCTCCAAGTCACATGCTTTAAAAGCGAACTTCTTTTTTTCTATTCCCTTTATGTTGCTACAATAGGCATTTATTTCTGGCAACTGATTTTGTAGGACTCTAGTCCTTGGCTGTGAATCTTGGATTCTTCCCAATTCTTCCTGTTCTGGGCCTAGTAGCTTCAGCTCATTAATCTAATGCTCTATAACTTCCTGCTGCTAATCCTAGTTGTTGGGCCCCGTGTTCATTAAACTGGCTCCTGACTCCCATGTATGACATGGAGTGCAAAATAATCTGTAACAAGACATACACAAAGCACAGCCTTTCTCCCCAGGCAGCCCTTGTGGCTTCTGTAGGATTGCATGTGCTCTAAGTACTGATCAGTAAGGTTAAACCTGTCCTATGTAAATGCTAAGGCTTTTTATTGTGCACAGAATAAGCTCTCCAAACTTTTTTTTTTGTTTTCCCTCTTGTTGAATAAAAGCAGAGAGCCAGTGTCTGTGTGTCAGTATCTGATGGACTGCCAGCATGAGGGTTGGCCCCAGATTAAGTGGAAAAGAGTAGGTCAAATTGCAGACAACCTTCTTTTCTCTACCTAAGATCAAGGCATTTTTGTTGTCCTTGTGATTTGAATGCAAGTGCCTCATGGTTAAGAACTGAGGCTAACAACTTAAAAAGGGCAAGAATTACAAGTATTCTTCCATCTTTTAAAATATAAATATCAGTCATCCTTCTGCAACACAAATGCTCCAAGATGCAATTAAGGGTATAATTTTTACTATTTCAAGTCCTATAGGTGTCTAAATCCTGTCTGAGTTCATAAGCTCAACCCATCACTTTAGTTTCAAAATGAAATTTGAGGAGCTCTAGACTAGTCTTTCATTTCAGTCATAGCCACCAGTGTTTGTGAGAGGCTTTCATGGGTATCTATGTGACTGCTGTGTGAGAAGAACAGCAATCCTAACTCTTTGGATCTGGGGACAGTCAGGGTGCTTGACTGGGTAATGCTCCTTTTCATGGACCATCCAGACCTCCAGCAGCTACACAAAACTGAAGCAGCAAGAAGCAGTAAGCTTCCTGTACATGCCCTTTATATTTTACATGAACCTGGTCTGTTTGTTTTGTTGGATTTGTATTATAAAATGTATTTTCCTTATGAAAGACAGTAGATATTCTTAGTTCTTGGGATGGTTCCCTTCAAAATTTTGTGATTTGTAATGATATTTAAGTTAGTGTTGGTGCCTATTTGTATAACCTCAATTTTGTGCTAGTCCTCTACTCTGTAAAGAGAGAAAGCTTTTGACTGAGTCTGCAAAGGTTTAAGATTATAACAACTCATTGCATCATCCTCGTTACAAAGATCACTCGCTGACACAACTTATAATCAGAGATTAAAGAGCCAGGCTGTAGCCTTGGTTTGAGAAAGAAGGTGGGGCAGCATATCTGGGTGTGATAGGACCTCTGGTAATTCTCAGTGATGGTTTCTGAGCCATGGCAGTCTGTATTTGTACTGTACGGTGAATGCTAAAACCCATCAGAGCAGAGTCTTCACCTGTGCCAAGATGAACAGCAAGATTAGTTCCTAAGACTTGCTGCAAGAAGGAATTTTTTTCTATGTACATGTATTAAACACGAGAAGTATGGGATTAAGTTACAGTAAGGATTGAATTTGGATACTACGGGAAAAAGAAATATGTCATGAGAAGGAGACAGGAACTCTGTACAGGTTTTCTGGCAAACTATAGTGTCTTTAATATTAAATATTTTTAAGGGAGGTTTACATAAAAACAGGTCAAGTAGGACAAAGATGTAGCTGAAACTGCCTTACTATAATAGGGGCTGAATGATCTCTCTAGGTCCTTTCTAGTCCTGTAACTCATTTCCAGAAAATATTTAGTAAATGAAATCACACAGAATCTCTTGCCTCTCCTCTGGGTTTGTCATTTTGCTTCTCCTGTAAAGGTGAGCTGTGTCTTGAGCCACATAACAAATCATCTCAAATGCTTCTTTGCCTACTGCTATTAAAACCTTGCAAGCAAAGGATTAAATTACACAGCCCCATTTGTAGACAAAAACCTCCCTTCCCCTTCAGTGAAGTTCTAATGTTCTTGTCTTAAAATACCTTGTGAATAATGAATACAGTGAGTTTTGTCCAGTTTTCCCAGCCTGGCTACAAAATGCTTGAGGCAAGTTTGTGCTGCAAGCTCAAATCATTAAGGACTGTGAATTTACTGGAATAAAAAAAATGACAATAGTAAAGCAGTGCCCCAGCATAGAGAATCACTCACATTCTGATCAGTGTATTGGAAAATATGGTGTTCTTGACTGCAATTCACAGTGAGTTGCATCTTTTTGTATGTCATTCTTGACATGAATCCTTAGAATGATTATAGAGGATAGTGTGGTGTGGACATTGACATGAATAGGTATAACACTTCATCTTAGTGACACCTCATAGCTACAAAATTCAGAAAAATTACTGTACTAGAATCAACTGAAAGCAGTCTTTAAAACAACAAATATAATGCTTTAGTTTACAGAAGTCCTCAAGTCTTGTAAGCATGAGTGAAATATTGATGTTTTTGAGGAGAAGTGAGCTGTGGATGTTTAAGTATCTTCATCTCTATCTATAGTTACTGTGCAAGACAGCTCTTTCCTGAAGCTAGAAATAAAACAATTAAAAATTCAGCAAATGTCAAAATTCTTATTTGTTTTGATACAGGTACTCAACAGTTTTCATTGGAAAGCAATCTATAAATGATCGCCAAATTTGCATTCATTTTTATCCATGTTTACATAGGTCAGGAAGAAATAGAACCGGGTAAATAAATATACGTGTCTATACGGTAGCATCAAGAAGGTTTAATCATTTGCTATTTGTGTTTATTTATTTGCTATTGTGTTTGGTTATGCACAATGCATTCCCTAGCTTTGTTAAGCATCTCTTTACCAACAGAGTGGTCAAACTGACTTCTTAGAGAGGTGGCTGATGCCCCATCCCTGTCAGTGTTTAGGAGGATTTGGATAATGCCATTAATAACATGCTTTAACTTTTGGTGCCCTGAATTGGACCAGATGACCACTGTAGGTCCCTTAAAACTGAAATAGATTAGAATTGAATAAAGTGTCAGAGACTGAATGAGCATATATTTTAAAATTATGTCATCCTTAGGTGATATTCAACTGAAAAGAAAATCTAGCTTGCTTTAACTAGGCAGGTTAATCTTGTTGCTCCAAACAGGACCAAATTTTGAGCTCATATTTATGCAAAATTGTGGGAAGTTCTGCTTGAATATTCTAAAGTAATCTCACTAGGTAAAGAGTGAGCTGAGAAAGCACATCTTATTAAAACAAACCAAAAAGGATAATTTGAGATCCCTGCTCATTTACATGGAATAGACCTGACATAGACAACTTAGAGGAGTCTGAAGAGGCTGTTTTCCATCTCCCCAGCTACTTTTTCAATGCTATTAGCATATCACATATTTCCTCATAAACTATGCATATTTTTCTTTTCTGCTGCTGATTTGGCACTTTGGTATGTACATTGAGAATAGAACTGATTCAATATAAAAACTTATTTATTTACCCTGGACTTTTATCTTTCCTGAAATGTCTCTGCAAGACCAGAGGCAGGAATGGTAAGTGTCCTGTACCCCACAGATGTGCCCTGTCTTCCAGGCCACTCCAGACTACTTATCTGCTCCAGGTCTGTTCATCATGGCCATGAGCTCACAGATCCTCTTTTGTGAGATGCATAACAAAGATGGTCTGAATTTAAAAAAAAAAAGCAACCAAAAATGCATCTCTCCCTTCTGTTCTTCCCTTTCCTGGATAAGATTTTTTCAAGAGAAATCAGGTTTTTCAGGAACAGAAGGGTCATTCCAGTTTCAGCAGTTTTTAAACTGAGATAATTAGTGGTTCATGACTCTATTTTGGTTTTGTTCAAGGAAAAAATGGAAAAATTAGGAAGGCTTTTATCTGACCAGGCTAAAGAATGAGGTGTAAATTGACAATCCTGTGCCCTACAGTACCGGGAGGGTGGTGTATTGTGCTAATTGCCCACTCATCTGACAATTTAAGTGAACCATGACTGGTATAAAGCATCTGTGACAACTCCAACAGACATCTTGTCTGATTAAAATGAGATCTTACCTTTTGCCCTCTTCCTAATAACAAACAAATGCTGCTTCAACATCTTTATGTGCCCTCCCCCATGAGCCTGCAGAATTGTGTTGGGGGTGTTATGAGATGGGAGGAGAAGCAGAAGTAGTAACATGATTTTTACTATGTGGAGGGTCAGTGTGGGGGACACAGACATTGTAACAAAGAGTGACAGAGGTAAATCCTCTTAATTGTTAATACTCACAGCATTAGCATTGTTTTCTCTCTAGTCTATATGAACTAAGATATAAGCACAAAGTATAGAGTCATACATTCTGAGCTTGGGTAATTTTTTTATATATATAAGAAAATAGGTGTGACATTAGCAGGTTTTGAGGAATAAGATAAAATACAAGATTAAAAAACCCCAAAACAAACAACTCACTGTTAAAATTGTGAATGGGGATTTGGCCTTTATTTTAACTTAGATCAGTATTTTATAATTATTGTTTCCTTTTGGATTTCTGCCATAGGATGACTTTTAGAAATAGGACCCAAAATTATGTATATACATAGGCATATAGAAAAGTTTGTATAAGAAATCATTCTTAGTTACCAGGTTATCTTTTATTTAATTATGGTTCTCTGATACTAAAATTCAAACTCTGGACTCAGTTCTTTTTAAAATTGAAGCTGTATAATGTAAAAATAATTTTATACAGTAAGTTTTGTATTGAAACTCTTCTAAATTTCCAGACTGATTCATGAAAGGGAAGCTAGTAACAGTAAGGAAAACACTATTCTGGAAATAGCAGTAGTGTTTTATGCAGGTATTATTATTGGTAGGGGGTTGTCAACACATTTTTTTTTAGGTTGACAAAAAAATATTAGGCTCTGAGTGTCTTTTAATTCCCATTTTGTAACTTTTAAACTGCATTAACCAGGCTTTTAGGATAAAGAGTTGCAATTTTCTTTGCATCATTCTTATTGCTGTCTTTAATATTGTCCTGGTTTAGAAGTAAACCGGTGGGAGAAATGAACCCAGTTTGGAGACCACAAGTCAGAGCTACAATTTTATTAAAAAGATCACAATACATACAATGACACAAGATAAGAAAACTGCTTTGACCCACAAGAACGAAGTACAGTGCAGCCCCCCTGGGACAGGGACAGCACGGTGCTCGTGAGCCCCTGCCCCAGCACTGTGTGGTGCCCCTCGGTGCAGAGCTGAACAAAAGGAAAAAAAAAAACCTGGTAGTCAGGATGATGGTCCTGTGGAAGACAGCAGTTCCGTTGGAGAAGTGGTAGCAGTCTCCTCAAGAGTGGCAGCCACAGTCCTGCTGGAGTTCTGTTCCTTCTCTGGGTCCAATGAGGTGGTTCCCAGTCTCAAACTCCAAGGATTATATATCCCCAGTACCTCCCCCAGGGCAGGGAGTTCACAATGGTTGTTTTGTCTCTGTGAGTTCTGGGATATTTTGGATCCTTTGATGATGTGAGCTGTTGTAAATGCCTCTTGTGTCAGTGCAGCTGGGCCCATGAGCAGGGAGGACCCTCCAGCTGGGTGTGGAGGTGTTAATGTCTCCCCATCTCTTTCCTTATCTGTTGTGTCCTGGGTTGTGAAGTGTGCTCTGGGCAACTGTTACCAAATGATTTATCATTAACAGCCCATCAAGAATGACATAGAGGGTGTAGAATATACAGTTCTTGGTTATACCCTCTAGTGATAAACCAGTCCCAGCCCCTGTAACTATGACAAATATACAGCTTTTTTAGAAATCACAAGTATTTCTGTGTTTGCACTTATGCGGTGGGATAGCTTTAGCAGAGACATCACGTTCAGTAAGAATTCAAATTGTCCAAATTTGAATATTTTTTGGACCACAATATCATGACTCCAGATAAAGCTACTATATGTAATCCTGTAAAATATACTGAATTGGCCTTGAGCACACTGGGGGCAGAGTGGTTTTATTCTAAAATTTTCAATATGTGGGTATTTAAATTACCCATCATCCAAAATTTTTGCCTTTTAAAAGGGTTCCAGTTATTTGCATGGTTCTAAAAGTTGTTGCTGAATTGCTACAATCCTCAGGCATTGTAGTACATTATGAGTGTTTTTATTTTCTCCATTCATTTTTGATTTCAATCACATAGTCATAGACTGGCTTAGGTTGGAAGAGATCTTGAAGATCATTCAGTCCTCAAGACCCCTGCCATGGGCAGGAAGACCTTCCACTATACCAGGTTGCTCAGAGTTCCATCCTTGAACACTTTCAGAGATGTCCAGCTTTTCTGGACAACTTGTTCCTGTGCCTCACCACCCTCACAGTAAAGAATTTCTTCCTAATATCTAATTGATATCTACCCTCTTTTAGTCTTTCATTAAGGATATATAATAAAAAGCTTAAGAAATCCACTAAAGAGTCATAGTAGAGAAGCATATGTCACGTGAAATTCTGTGCTAGGGGAACAGTTATGGAGCAAAGAAACCAGAACTGTGTGTTGCTGAACCCTCTTTCAGAAGGTAACATTGTTGATGAAAAAATAAGGAAACTACTTAGAGTTGAATATATATTATTGATATGTTAGTCATTATTTTGAAAAGCAAGATGGTTTTATGCATTATATTTGAGAGAAAGCTATACATTTTCCTCAGAAAAAAAATTGAAGTGATAATATCCTTTTTGAGAGGATATTTTTTTTTTGTCAAGGCACTGGGACTAATAAATTTTAAACTCATGGAGAGGAAAAAGAAAATTACATATTTTCTACTCTGGAGACTAATTTATAGCTACGTAATATACATAACTATACAAATAGTATGACCAGTTCCTGGATAGCGTGCAGATCTAACACCAATAAGTATCTTTTTGGGAGATCACGTCCTCTCAAAGTTATAAAACATAATGTAGCTGAATGAGCAAGCTGTATGTTGGATGATAGGCTAATTTCTGTTTTCTCTCTCTGTAGTGTACTGTCAGTCTGTCTACATACACTGGCTGCACCATTTTTGTGGTAGACCCTTCTCCCCATCAATTCTTAAACTGTTTTGCCAGTGGCTTTGCAGTGTAAATACTATTGCCATATTTAAGCACAGATGTGGTTTTCACAGTACCTGAGTCATTCTTTTGTTCTGTAGTAGAGCAAAGCACTTAGATGCCACATATTAATGCAAAGCATTAGGCTGAAATTACATTTGAAAGCTTCAATACAATACAGCTCAGTGGTCTCTTTTTGCCTTCGAGGCAACAGTAGAAAAACCAGCACATAATAAGAATTTTAACTATAGTTCTACTTTGTATTATCTACTGCCTTGTAGCATGGTGCTGAGAAAGACATACCTCTGGGAATCATGCCCCTGGACTGACTAGGAGATAAAATATAGATGATGATAAATATAAATTCTCCCAATCAAAGCCAATACTCTTTTCAGCCTTCATAATATTCTTTTTTTCTCCCCTCCAAGACTGTTCATATTTGTTTATCTCTTGCGGCATATTTTCTGATACTTTTTTAAATCCTCTACTAAGTATTCTCAGTTGAAAGTCTAAAGCTGAGAAGAAGTTATAATCAATTACCTTGCTAAAAGAAAAACAATTAGTTTTACTCATATAATTTGACTCAAAAAAACAAACCCTTCCCTGCTCCTCCAAAACAAAACCCCTAAGGAGGGAATGTCTTGGTATAGAATAATTTTGTAGGTCTGGGTATAAGCGGTGTGGCCAATTTAAACTCACTTTGTAAGTTCAATTAAACTATTATTTTGTGAGAAAGTTTCATTACTCACTTTTCACCTATCAGGTAGGTTTAGTTTTTCCTTTTGAGTTTTACTTTACAGATTTTTTCACATGAACTTAAGAAAAGAAAACTTTCTAAAAAATTCTTTCAGAGTTATGGATTTTAGGCATCTGGTACTCATTTCCTTCTGTAAGGACATTTACATGCTGTAGTATAATCTCATGATAATTTGGCAACTCCTGATAGCAAAGAAAGATGTAGAGATTTTTCTGCACCAGTGCTGACTAGGGAGCACACTGAGAAGTCTTCTAGGATTTAAAAGAAAAATGAAACATGGATTTTTAGGTTGGGGGTTTTTTTTTGGGGGGGGTGTGTTTGGGTTTTTTCCCTCCTATACAGGAAGATACATTAGATTTCCAAGTCTTTTTGAATGGTATATTTGTGTGTTGCTCTTGTCCCCATGCACACATACACCTTTTTCAAGAAAGATTAGGTGATATCTTTTTCATCATGTTTGCAAGAACATAGTGAGCTCTGTTGCCCATCTTCAAATATCTAAGAGCAGATGCTCTTCATGGGCAGTACCTCCATGTTAGTGTGCTACCAATTCACATGATTAAGTGTTTGAAAATAATATCTATAAAGAGAGTAAAATAAAAGTGTGCTGATTTGTGCCCATTTAATGTGCACCCTGTATCTCTCATCCTGGCCAAGATGAATTTTATAAATGGCAAGTGGAGGGAGGAATAAGAAACATGCTGCAGACTGAAAAGGGGAAGAGATTTCTCTCTGTAGCGCTGCGTTGTGAGCACATGTGCAGGTGCTCACACACAGAGGACCTGTGCCCATCAGAAGTACAGACCCAACAAGTTACATCCTGAAGTATTCTGATGCTCAGTGATATTAACTCCCACTTGCAGGAGTCAGGTTCTGGCTCAGATATTAAGTCTGTTATGGATGAGGATTATTTTGACTATTGTCAATGGATGCAAACAATAGTATCTCAGTAAAACAACTGTGAGGAAATCCACAAAAGATCTGGCAGAACTGGCTGCTGGAGAAATACAAAATCAAGCTTGTTGTTGTTTTTTTTTTTTTCTTTTTTATCTCCATCTGTTCTGTCTGTGCCTATCTGCCAAAAAGTACATGCTGAATTTCATTTCATCAGGGAATGAAGGTCTGTTTGGTTTCTTTGAAAGGACAGGTGAATCTAATAATTATCTATAGACAGCCGAAGTATAATTTACTAGAGTCTTAAAGGAGGCCACTCTTGTATGGGCTGAGTTCTCTTTAGATAAATCAAGAAATATGCGACTGAAAGCTGTGTAGAACAGCTCATGAAATGAATTTGGGTTCCTGTTAAAGTGGTGGCTCCGAAGTACTAATGTGGAGAAGCATCACTGATAAAACTGAGAGAGCTCTAAGTTTTAAAGTGGGATTAATTATTTATGGTTCCTTTTTTTATTATTATGTTTTAGAAAGTCAAATACCTAGCTAGACACTTGTAGAGACAAACAACATTCCACAGAAATGTTGTTTTGATGGGATTTTGTGTGTTTGTGTTCAGTCTTTTTCTTTTATTGACTAGTTATTTGACTTTCAGCAGCAGGGTTTTTTTTTTTTTTTGGTAACCAGTATTTTCCACTTTATTGATAAAGGAAAATGCATTGGATAAATAAGTGTACGTATGGAACCTCGAGCTTTTGTTAAGTGTAGGGTTAGTGACTAACCTTACAGTGACTATGTCCCAAAGGAATTGTTTAGTAAAATGAAGATATAAGTTTATATTTACGATGAAAGAAGAAATGGAACATCCTGAAGGCTTTGTATTTAGCCGTTCAGGAGCTTGTCCTCATGGGAAGTTTGACTTGCTTGCTACAGGATGGCCATAGTCAAAAGCACAGGGTACAGAAGGGCAGCTACGCTGCATGTGTGCGTCAAGAGGATGAACACACAACAAATGCTTTAAACCTTAGCATTTAAGTGTGAAGATGATGTAAATGGATGTGAAATAATAATGGTTGGGTAGTTTGGCGAATATTTTATCCCCAAATGAAGCTCAATTGATAAGAGCACTTTTCTACTAGAAGAGCTAAAAGCTTGGGGAACAAAGGAAGACTGAGTTGGCAGGAATTATTGCAAATCTGAGAATGATAAACAGGAGTACATCAAGGACAACTGAATCACTGTTTTCCTTAGTGTAAAACCTTCCTAATGGGTAACAACATAGGTATATAACTAATGTAGGTAGCTAACAGTTTCCAAGTTAATCAAAGGAAAATAAATTATTAAATACACTTGATAAGTATATATGTTTAAAAATATATATTTTTAAACCCTTGTCTTGGGCAGAGGCATGTAGCAATAATCAACGTTAAGATCACCAAGTGTGGTAAGGAAAACGTATGAGGAGGGAGCCAAATACTTTATTAGCATATGCTTTACAGTAACATGTTTTTCAGTTATTAGCTACATGAAAGTGAATGAAATTGGGGAAAATGACAGTATAGTTTGAAAGACTTCTGTGGATCAGTTCTTACAGTCCATGTCACTTCGGCTAGTAAGTGGAGTTCTATCAGATTTTACATGATAATTAGCATAATTATTTGATACAGAAAATGAGAGTAGAGGTTTTGTGGGTGGTGATGTTTTTTAGCCAAAGAACATCTTTAAATGCATGTGACTTCAGTCTTGGTACAAATCTACAAGTTTCCATTTTCATAAATTCCACCTTAAACTGTAGTTTAAGTTAAGTTATGCCCTCATTATAGACAGGTGTCCAAAGGATTAGCTGTCATATTGGGTGAAGAGGCTAAATATTAATCAGAATATGATGAAACTGAGCTGGCAGGGGTGAACTCCCTGTATGTAGTTGGTTTAATGAGGAGAAGTGTTTGGATAATAGAATAGGTCCTGGGACAGAGAATAAAGACCCTGGAATAAGATTGTTTCTGAAATGAATAGTGGTGCTGGAGAGCCTCAGTCAAGGGGAGGAGAATGGCTATGGCCAGTGGCAGAGCCAAAGGAGACTCCCTCTGCAATGCTGGCAGCTGCATTGAGGGGAAATTGTTATGTTTATAGGCTGGGTTGGCATTGTGAGCTGATCCAAACTGAGCAGCAACAAGCTGACAAGAGTCAGCTGAAGGAGAGGTATACAGCAAAAGATGGATTTAATCTGCTTCACATAGACAAAAAAAAAAATGTACATGTTTTTTGAAATTTGATGAATGGGGAGATAATGTTTTCTAGGTTGAGGATAAGTACAGTGTGTATGCAGCATGGAATGTGGACATGCAGTTCTATAAACTACAGTTTATATTACTATATTTGTACTTATCTCCCTTTCCCAGCCTCCACCTTTTACTTCAATGAGAAGTAAACTAGGTGAACGGTGTCAGCCCTGGCATTGTTTTCTAGACTGGAAGTATAAAAGCAAACTGTGCTGAACACTGGGAAGTTCTGCAAAGGAATTTGCAGCCCTAAACCATTCCAAGGCAGGGTGAAACAGAAGAGGCCTCAGCTGGTTGAATTACTTTAGTTTTTCTCAACTGCTTTCCAAATTGTAGCAGGTTTTGACTGATTCTGATCTCCATCAGAAGTTGCTGTCTTTCACCTTTATCCCTCCAGTTTTTCTATTTTTCTCAGTTTATTAAATTTTATTTAACATTGTCCTCTAAGCTGGCACTGTCCACTTGGACAGGTTCCTTGCCAGCCTTGCCATAATAAATAGACAAGAGGCAGAGTCAAGATTGCACCATTGTATTTCATTGTCATCTAGAGATTTGAATTCTAGCATTTTTATGTGTGCTTTGCAGCTGCTGTTATTTATGTTTGGTGTCAACCTACAGAATGGAGGGAAGATTAGTTGAGCTAGTTGGCAGGGACATAAGCAGGATTGGTGAGACTGATAACAGAGATGCTCATCTGCTTGCTTGTTCTTTTGTCTTCACTTGTGTTAGACTTCAATCCACTGCACAAATTTTGCCCATTTTCACCCTTTTGATCTGTCCTTCTTTTTGCTCCATTTGGCATTACCACAGGAAGCAGGTTATTGTGGCACATAAGAAGAGAGGCAGTAGCAGCATCACCAGATGTTGCTCAGCATGTTTGAATTGTAAAAGCATCCCTGTAACAAGAAAATAGCTAAGTTGATATCTAGTACTTTGTCAGTACTGGGAGGGGTCAGGGATGCTCTAGGACTGCCTGACTTATACCAACAAATTTATAATGTGGCACTTCTCTCAGGTTAGTCTTGGTCATCTTGGGGAAATGGTGCTTTTGTCATACCTTGGTTGATGTTCAGTTAAGATTAAATGAATATTTTACAATAAAGTCTTTCCAGCTCCAGAAGACTTGGGGGGCGGGGGGCAGGGAGTGTGTTGCAGAAAGATTCAGTTTTCATGGAGTGTTGCTTTGAGCATCAGACGAAATTCACAGTAGTTCTTACATGTGTGGATGGGGGAGCACCCAAACAAAATAGTTGAGAGATTAATGAGTTTTATGCTGTAGGGCATTCTTCCAGGAGAAGAAGGTACTTTGCTATTTTATCTTTTAGCCACAGGTGTATATTTGGTGTTAATAGTGCTCTTGAGATCATCAAGAGGAAAATGCCAGAGGCACGGCAGGATTTGGAATGGCTAGTCATTTATTATCCTAGCATACAGTCACTGTGAGAGAAACATGTTAAATTGTCTAGCATATAGTGAGGGTGGGGAATAGGATCTAAAGCTTGCTGAGAACTGCTTGCTGTGCCAGAAACAACTCAATTTCCTTACAATGAAACAGGCTTATGCCCAGTTAATAAAGAATTCTTGAAAAGACTGCTACTCTCAGAATGATTTAGTGACTATCATATAAAACTTCTTAAAAATAGTATAGCTTTTGTACAGTCTCAAAGTGAAAAAGCCTGTTCCTGGAACCAGTACATATCAACAGAGGGGAAACCACTTGTGTTTGGAATCATCAAGGCTTTCTGAACTCATAGCTGCTTATATGTGTTGTTGCTAAAAGGTGATGATTATGGGATGGCCCTACTGAAGCAACATTTCTGGCAGCTGAAGCCATCTGTGGATGATTTAGGATCAATTTGCTCTGTCAGGAGAGTACCTTTTCACAGTACTGTCTTATAGAGAGAAAATTGGATACAGGAATTGTCACTGATATCTTTGCTTCTCTACAAACCCTCGATCTACATTAAAGGCTTGGAGACATACAGACAATAAGGCAATGAAGGAGTTAATCAATGTTGCTTTATGGCACAGTAATGAGGCATGTGTTTCCCAGACTTCTTGTCATTCAGAGTGTCTGAACACCTTGGGAGTGCATATTGACATGAATTTCAGTGACACAGATCAAATCCTGATTTTAGCTCTGTGACTTTTGTTTGGGAAGCAAGACCAACGCAGGCAATATTGCTTGTAGTTGATGAAGTAGAGTCCAGTAAAAGAACTCTGCATGACTTGAAATGAATATCATGGCAGATCCAAAGGGAGTCATAGACATGTAGTTTTGGTATACTCACCTGGAAGGAAGAGAATTGAGATCTTATTCTCTAACTACTGATTTTAAAATCAAGGAATAATAATAACAAAAAAACCCTCAAATCATACAAAAACCAAACCAGCCAAACAAAACCCCATCTAAGTTAATGATTGGGACATACTAATGGGAAGTGAGAGAGCTGAGTATACATGTCATAAGAGAAGACTTGTTTCACCAAAGGGTCCTTTGGGGAAGGAGGTTGAGCAGCACTGTCACTGTCTTCTCAAGGTGTGTTTTATAGGGAGTGGTATCACACCAACTGCTCTCCTGGTGGACCCTGAAAAATGGCTCAGAGGCTCATCAGGAAGAATCAAAAGGTTCATCAGGGAAAATCAAACCATGTCTTAGGAATCCTGTTCAGCATCAATTTGCTCAGCACCATCAAATATTAGATGCTTCTGGTTGGGCCAGCAAGGAGACCTTGTAGGAACTTTGTAAAAGTCATCCTGGTAAAATCTTCCTTGTGCTAAGTGTGCCTGGGGAATGAAGATTAGAACACAGGTATTTGAGGCTTAGACATGTAAATGGTTCTGTGGAGCTTTCTGTAGCCTGTCACAGTTTGGACTGTTTCATTAGGCATAACTCAGAATGTGATAAAGCCTGAAGACTCAACATATGTGAAACAAAGGGAGGAAATATTTAG
>WEIV01004651.1:253097-298349 GCA_013390005.1 Calyptomena viridis | reverse complement strand
TTTTCATATATATTATTATTTATGTACATTTTTATATATTAAATTTTATTTAACTATTTGTAAAATGCAAAATACAACAGGACCCTTGTAAAATTAATTAAACAACTCATGATCATAGAATTACAGAATCATTAAACTTGGAAAAAACCTCTAAGATCATCAAGTCCAATATTAACCAAGCAGAAAATTTTAGGAGATCCAGTTTTTGTTCCAACTAATTCCTTAAAAATAAGGAAATTATTTCAGCAAGATCTTGTCCTATCTCTGGGCTATTCTCTACTATGATGTAAAAGATCTCATTTGGAAAACTCCAGCTGCTCCAAGTTCCCCAAAAGGTTTTAACACCTACTCCTTTAAAAGGTAAGCACTCCTTTGGAATCCATAGAAGTGATAAACTGCTCCTAATGAGGAAAGACCTCAAAGACCACCAGTGTTTTTGAAAAAAACACCAGTAAGAGAAAAAGAAAAGGGCAATTAATCAGAATAATTCAAGAACAGACCATTGAAAGTATAGCAAAGACTAAACACTAAAATTCAAGAGTGATTCATTACTGAAATTTTATTTTTTTGCAAATAATTTGGTTTTTTCACCCAGTACAAAAGCAGTAAAATCTCTTTTTTCAGTAAAATAACATACTCTGCCCATTTTCTAGCACCAATTCTTTTTAGGTGTTATTTTTAATTATTTAAAAAATTATCTTAAAAGCAAACCACTTTTTCTTCTAAGATTTACTAATTCTCCTGGATATGTTTCATGGGTCATGCGTGTCACCTCTTTTTTGAAGATACTCAGCTCTAAAAGATAACACTTTGTTACAGCACTTCTCCTGCTCAGCCTGTAAACAAGCTGTTGTCTGAAACCGTGCCCTCATTCCCAAAAAACTCTTTGTCTTTAGCAGGAGAAAAGATGGATGAAGAAAGAGATGTTGCTGGGTCAAGGTTAATAGGCAGAGGCAGAGTCGTGTCTGAGGTGTTTGAAAAATCCAAAGGTTCTCTTCAGAGAAAATTTCATTATCTGGGATCCAAATCTCTCCTCACTTGACCTTTCATAAATTCCTGGAACTTGCAGGGTCACAGCTCCTGCTGATCTTTAATCCTGCCTTGCTTTGGGATCTACCACTTGAGATGGATGATGGAGAGGAAACCCAGCAGCTCATCTGAGAAGGGTAAATTTTACTCATTGATGGTACAGAATTCATTGGTAGAGAATATTTTTCTCCCTATTTTTATTCATCTCTTACCATGCAAGAACTTCGGGAAGGAAACAACTCACTATTTCCCAAACCCCTCTTCCCACAGCACCCACACATCGATGTGCCTTTAAAAAAACATCAGTTTCTCTAAAACTGAAAATTTCTGGCCTTTGAGTGAGTTTCAAAATTACTCTCTACTGGTCCTGGGAAATGAAAGCAGAAATACGAAAGAAAGCAACAGGCAAAGACTAAATCAACATATAATTAAAATTCAACACCAAATGTACCACAGCTTCACAACCCAGATCAGCTGAACCCAGATGTGATCATTCACTACTGAATTAGGGTGACATCTCATTGGGATATTTGTGGAATGTGTGTTTTAAAAATTCAAGAGATGGATGGACAATAGGTAACACTGGAACATGGCAGTGATCAAATGGAAACCCCTTATTTTTTCACTACTTTTAGGGATTTTGCATTAAGTTTGCCTGAAATTCACTTTTGGAAACAACTTCGGGAAAATCAGTGACACTATTGTTGGACTAGAAAAGAGGATAAGTGATGAGAAGACAGAAAATTCTGGAGATAAGACAAAAAGGGGAAGGAGGAAAGAACAGCTTCAAACACTGTACAAGTCAGTCCAAAGGAGAAGAATTTGTTCTACCTCTCTGTCCAAAGACATGCCAAAAGTATATGACTTTGAAACTTCTGGCAATAATAATGATGTGTTGGGAAAATTCTGATTGGGAAGCACGTGGAAACCATCAACAGAGTCTAGATGGACATCAGGATGGATGATACTGGTAGAGCCGGATGTCTAAATGGACCTTTGGTCTTGGATCCTACAATTGCAACTGACCTTACAGGTTAACAGGGTGTGAGGCACATCTTTTGTTTTATGTTGGAAGCAGTGAAACAGATGATGTGAGAGATCATAGAATTCCAGGGTGGTTTGGGTTGGAGGGACCTTAAAAGCTCATCCAGCCCCAACCCGTGCTTTGGGAAGAGCCACCTTCCACTATCCCAGGTTGCTCTGACCTGGTCTTGGACACTTCCAGGCATGGGGCAGCCACAGCTTCTCAGGGCAAATTAGATCCTGATAGAGATACCAAAGGATGTCTGAAGAACTTTCTGATCTTAGTATGAATATTCTTTTCTGTAGGAACTTTTGACATTGAGTGTCTGAAATTAAACAGTGCACAGAACCTCAGGGGTGATCAAAACTGAACTCCCACCAAAAAAAAAAAAAAAAGTACTCATTGTGTTTACATTCACTTAACATTTTATATTAAACCTTTAAGATGAAGAGTTTTTCTTGTAAGTAGGTGAGGTGAAGGTTAAAGATGAGGTGGCATAACTATATTTATTGTATATAATAAATGAACAATGTGTTAATTTGTGATTAACCTTCAGTTATTAACTAGTTATTATAGTGATTAACTATACTTGACCTATTTCCTTACAGTATTCTTACTGTGTGGGATCACTATGAACCCTTTCACTCTGGGAAAACCATCCCATTGTTTTCCTGAATCACCTGTTTATCTTCAGTGCTTGCTGATACCCTCAGCACCTGAATCCAACACAATTAGGAAGTTCCCTCAAAAATGTAAACAAATCTCATTTCCCAACTAACTCATTCCATTTGGCACATGTTCCTTTGAAAAATCATGCTCTCCTTGGCAGCTGCTTAGGATCCTAATTATAGATAGGCAAATCACCAAAATTATACCTTTGCTGGAGTCCCAGGAACGAAATGCTCTCAGAGGCATCTGTTTTAGGAAATGGAGTTGTCTGTGACTGCCATTCTTTCTCTCTCTTCTGCATCTCAGAGTGTGCCAAGGAATCTGTCCCCATCCACACTCTCCCCTTGGATGCACCTTTCAGCCTGGCTTCCACCCACTCCCCTGCACAAACTGGACATGGAGTCTGGCAGCACCTCTCCATGACTTGACCTCAAAGCCTATTTTTCAGTGTCTTTCCCTCATATCTCTCCAATGCTGTTGGGCATTTTACTCTCCCCCACAGTTCAATTAATGATCAAAGGGAGGATTAATTCAGCCATGCAGATATGCTGCACAGAACCTGATATAGGAGGTGAATTCCTCAGATTTTACTAGAAAAGAAAGCATTAATTCTGAAGTCTGTGCTACAGAAGCTCAAATATAGGATAATACTGCTTTATGTAAGGCAGCTTCTCTCCTGAGTGTCCCTCGGGTTCAATGTCCCAATCAGGCTCAGGCTGCGTTTAAAGTCACATTAAATTCTTATTGCTAATTGTCCCTTTATACAAACAACATGAAAAGAAACTACCCAAAGCACATTTTGGTGGCCCTACTGTCACAAATCACCCCCAGAGAGGTTCTTCCCCCTTACAATGTCCCTTTGAGGGACATCTCCCTCCTTCCTTTCTAAATCTTCCTACTAAACTGGAGCACAAGTAAGGCAGTAACATCCTTTCTCCCAAGATTTTGGACACCACCACCATCCTCCTTCTTTATGTTTCATATTCTTATCTTCTATTTCTAGTTAAAAAAATTCTATTATCATTTTTGCTCCACTTTTCCTTCTGGACTAACCCTTCCTACCATCACATAAATCAGAGATCAGGGTAGAGCTGCCAGTGCAGGCCTCGCCTACTCAGATATAAATAAGAAATAAAACTGTTAATCCCTTTTTTCCCCCAACCATAAGATAACTTCTTTAAAGACTTTGCTCTCTCTGTCAATTGTGCTGATATGATCTAAAGTAGTAAAGAAGTAAATACACTTTTTTTTTCCTATGGAACTTCAGCCAAAAAGATCTTACAGGGAACTTTTAATGAGTCTGCAGATTCCTTTAACATGAAATGAGCCCAGTTTGCAAGTGTGGCCATTTAAACACTCTATTTTGTGCCTGTAGTTTGGCCAGGGAGCAGGACACACATCTTTGCTAATCCAGAGGTGATAAGTTATCCTTATGCCTCATATGACAAAAAAAAGTCACTCATATAACCAGTCAACTCATACCAAGGCATCAAAACCTTTAAGAACCTTATTATCAAATATTTATTATCCCAATCACATCTCTGAGAGGCATAAAATACCAGGGTGGTTTATTTGAGCAGAACTTTGCTTTTCTAGCATTTATTTTCATTTTTACGGAAAGATGGACCCAGATTGTGCAGCAGCACCACAATGGGTTCAGAGAATTAGTCAGGAAACCACAATAAATTTCTTTAGCCTTTGTTTACACTTCGTGAAAGACTTTCTTATGAATATTATGAGGAAATGTACTATGTGGAATACAATTCCCAGGAATTATATGTGGAAAAGTTGCTCTGAAGTCTCAAAGTATGCAAATGAACCATCAAATTCTGGGGAAGTCAAGGTTGTGTCACGGTGGTGATGGATAGAAATGTGCTTGGGGCTGACAGGAATCTGGGAATTACCATTCCAGCTCATTCCCTTTTTGCAGAGTTGTTGTTCTTATGGAATGAGGAGGATCTTGTCCTGCTCAAACTGCAGAAATTGGCTGCCACCTCCTGACACTTCACAGATAATGTAATTTTGCTGTAATTATCCTGATTCTCTAGGAGAAAAGCCCTTTCTAACTTCCACAGGGGAATGAAACATTAGCCAGGCCGTGGAATGAGTAGTAATGGCCTTAGGAAAATTACAGCACAAAACCCTCAGGAACCACAAAATCCCCTCAAATCTCAGAGGGAAGAGACCCACTGAAAACAAAGGAAAACACACAAGAACCTGAGACATGGAAAACTCAGGAGCACAAAGATTTCAAGAATTTGGGGGCATTTTGTGTTTATATTATAATTTCACATTGAAAAAAATACAAGCTGTTACATTTTCTGTGTCCAATATATTCCACAATAAATGCTTTGCTGTATTATTTCAACTCTTTCTATATTGTTTTGAGAATAATTCAGATGCTTTGGTCATAAACTTGTCTGTGTAGGTAGAAGGTTAAAGGAATCCTGTGTCGAAACTGAAGTATAACTATAAAACTAGGATAAATTTAAGCCTGAAGTTTTGCTTTGCTTAATTTTGCACAAGAAAAAATTAACCAGCACACATAATAATAAATTAGCAGCATCCCTATGAAGTAAAGAGTCACTTAAAAATCTATATTATGACATCTATAATATAGATTACCTAATATATATAAATATTCCTATAAACCTGTATATAGATATATCATATTTGTATTATAATATAGTAGTAATTTATATATTTGTAATATTGTAAATATATATACATAAGAAGCATATATAAATATATAAAAAACCTATAGATGATAAAAATCTTATTTATTATGGAAAAGTCTAATCCTGCAGTTCCAGGACAGGCAGCTTTGAGTGGCATGTTCTTCTGTCACTGACTTCCTTCAGCAAAGTATTTGTTGTGTATGGACAAGATATTCAGCCAGGGTTTTATAAGTGGTTTTCCCCCTTGTTTTAATTTTTTATTATGTATTTTTTAAATTAAGATGCTGCAATCAAAAACGGTGTAATTACCACCATCTATAACAACATATATATAATAAAAGCAGACTTTTTATTGCAGATATTGCTTCAACCCGAAATCAAGTAACAATCCTATCCTGGATCAGCTGCTTTCCTTTGCTCAATTAACCCCTTAAATCTTTTTATAAATGACAACTTTTTCCCTGCTGACCACAACAGAACAAACTCTTTCACTCCCTGCTTCTCCTTTGCCCATCCCCACCATCTGTTGCACATGAGACAGATTTCCTATTCCACATATTAATCCAAGACAAATAGAAACAGAATTTGAAAAGAAAATAGAGGTTGAAATAGAAGGTTTGTTATGTTTGGAGGAACAACTTTTGCCGTTGCAGTAGAATTTACAAATTTTTTTTGACATTTTGAGAATGACAGAAAACACTAATTTCAAACTCAATCAAGGTTAAACTCAGAATAAATCAAGCAATTTAAGCCCACTAATTCTGAATTTTACTTTTTTATGAAAAATGAGTAAAGGAGAATGAGAAGGTCTCTGCATGAACCACACTCAGCCCAGTCAGAAGGACTGAACTTTGTACACACATAGATGAACATCTGGCAGCAACAAAAAGTCTTTTTAAGGAAAAAAAAATAACCTGAGGAGAAAATGGAAAGAAAATGAGCCTATGGTAGGAAAAAAAATAAACATCCTTGAGTTCATCTTTACACATATGCAAACATATTCAAATATTTTAAATTATAGACAGGTTGCACCTCAGCCACCAGTTGCTGCACTTTGGCAACACTGTCTCTGTAATTTCTCTGGATTTCTTGGAAAGCAACACAAATCAAGCATCTCACCAAGGGCTTGTACTTCACCAAACACCCCTGTCCTCAAGAGAAATGCATCCTTGGCTCCAAGGCTCTTCCTCTCCTGGAAGCCCAGGTTTTGCTGATGATGAAGCTGAGAAAGATATTTTGATTTTTCCAAAAGATGAGAAGGTTTCACATAGAGAAGAGGAACAAAAGGAAAGTACTGTTATATTTCTCTTCATTGTCATCTCTGGATGGGCCTCCTCATCCCATCCTCCCCATCCCTGGAAGAGTCCAAGGCCAGGTTGGACAGGACTTGGAGCAATCTGGGATAGTGGAAGCTGTCCCTACCCATGGCAGGGGTGGAATGAGATAGTCTTTACTGTCGCTTCTAATCCAAACCATTCTTAAGAAGATTAAGAGTAGGGTTGAGTTCAATTTGCTTTCTCTGACTGAATTCATGCATCTGCTTGCAGTGAAAGCACATTAGTTTTGTTATTTATCAAACTGCTCCAATTTCTCAAGCTCGGTCCTTTGGCTTCCTGATTTTATAGCCAGAGCCTTGAATTGATGGCATGATAATGTGTCCTGTAAATTCTACCAAGTGGCTCCAAAAAACACAACAATTTCTATTTCTTTTGACATTCCATAAGGAACTCTTGGTCAAAACCAGAGCAGGTAATTTTGCCAACCAGGTGGAGGTGAAGAGGCTGCAACACTGAGCTAAATGTACTTTCCCAACATAGATTTCTTTATTTTTACCTTAAGTGGCATCACTAAGTCTATATATAAAAACATATTCATTAAAATTGATTTAATTAACATGCATCTGATTTTAATGCACACGACCACTGTCTTACTGGCTCAAAAGACTCCTGGAATTCAGAATCAGTGCTGCCCCAGTAGAATTTCAAACTTATCAGAACCATGACCCCCGCCCCACAATGCAGCCAAGTCCTGCACTGCCCACCTGAAAATCAAACAATTTAGGAGTTCATAATATTTGTTGATTGAGGTCAGGATCAAGGTCATTCAAGGTCAGATTGCACGTGGATCTGAGCAACCTGATCCTATTCTTTGTCCCTGTTCTTTGGAGGGGGTCAAACAAAATTATCTTTAAAGGTCCCTTCCAACCCAAACCATTCCATGATTAATAAAGAATTTATTTCATTCATGTTGCTCATAAACTTCAATACTCATAAAAAATATGTATAAACACACCAGCATCCAAAAGCTGGAAGTATTAAGATTATATATTCCCTCTGTGTCATATTTATTCACACACTTCAAGTCTGACATCCAGAATTATTAGGCTGTTTTATTGTCTCATGAAAAAGGATTTAAGAAATATATCTTGAATATGACTTGCCATAACACCAAGTGGAAAGCTCCAAGAGACTTTAAATATTTAAAGCCCGGGTCTTATGGGGCATTAGTTTGTGTCAAGAGACAAAGACAAACAAAAAATAAGATACCTCTGTGGGGTGTTAACCACCTTCAGGGAGGTGTGAAATGAAGATTTACATAATTAACCCATAGGAAGTAGATGAAGTAGAGACAAACAACCCATAAAACTTAAAAAATAGAGAAAAAGGACAAGATATTTTGAGTGAATTAATCCACAATGACCAAGAAAGAATAAAAGGATATAAAGGAGGTGTTAACTCACACCAGAGGGTCATGAAATCATTTTTTAAAGCTTCTCAGCTCTTTTAGAAGCTAATACTTACTTTAGAAAAAAATTAAAAATAAATAACCTACTGTTTACAAGAAAATTACCTGGCCTTGCAAAATTGTCTGGATACAAAGCACATAATTCCTACCCAAGATTAAATAAAAATTAAAATTTATTCTTTTCCAAGCAAGAATTTGTCTGCAAGAGAAAGGAGTGCAGGAAAGGCTGAATGTGAATGTGTAAATGGGAAGATGGAGTAGATGGGATACTGTCCAACTCTGACCACAGTAGCTCAGAGTACACAGAACAGGCATCCATGGGAACTAAATTTTTAGGGAAAGAAAGTACTGCAAACATCAGGAACCGCTTCATGCATCCAGCTGAATCAAAACAGGACTTCTGGCTCACCAGGACGGCACCTCAAACCTTTGTTTGGTCTCTATTTTTAATGGTTTTGTTTAAATACTAACTTTTAGGGTGGTTAACACATGGACTGAAATATCTCAAAATACCTGTGAACATCTCAACTTGTGACATTGCCAGACCTAAATTCTGAGACATTTGTGGCTATTGTTGCTTTTTATAAAACACAAACCCATTCTCAGCACAGCTGGTCTTGTCCTATTTGCCTTGAGGCCCAACAGCCTGCCAGGACTAGCCTTGGATTTCTCCTACAGCTTCCAGGAACTGCCCTATTTCACCTGGATCACTCAGATAACCTTCCAAAAACTCAGGTTTTCTGTACTTTTGAGTGCAGAACCCTTCTTACGTTCCTCACCCCAGTCATCCCCAAAGGTCTCCTAAACATGAGTCTAGTGTGGGACAAAGTGCCTGTTATTTTTCTCTTGGAGGACACAAAATTCAGGTTGATTTGGCAGGCCTGGCTTTGAGCTAATCCAGGTTGGGAGACCACACTCTGAGTCTTTTCTGCTCCAAAGCTTTCCTCAGCTGAGCAGACAGTATTTGAGGATGGAAACACACTGGTTTAGAATTCAACAGCATTTCATTCCAGGAAAAAAAGGTGATTTTTTTGTGTCATGCATGCTGCCCCCAACTTTTATGTTTTCCCCCAAAATCTGCTCATTTTGAAGGCCAATGCAAATAACCTAAATGTGGGCTCATGTATCTGTCTGACTTCTGTAACCTATTTTAAGCAGTCTGTGATTCACCTCAGGTTATTAAGGAAAGTTGGAAATAAAAGAACGGTCTCTAACATCTGATTAGATTTTGATAACAAATTTTTTATATACATAATAAAAAGTAGTTGCTGTAACTGTGACAATTCTGAAAATAATCATTCAAGTTTTAGTATTCATGATGATCTATGAAAATGAACATAATTAAGAGTGGTGTGATGATTAAGATGGGATTTTTGGTTTATTTCCCCAATCTCTGTCCTTTCTCTTTATGCAAAGTACCAGGACTAGTGAGTACTGTTCTTTTTAGGTCACTTTTCCCAAAATAAACCACAAAGTATTCACATGAAATTCAAGCCTCACCTGTAATTTCGCAGCTGCCGAAAAGTTGGCTTCAGCTTTAGGATTTTTTCCCAACGTATTACTCTTCATATTCTGTTTAATACCTTTATCAATGATCCAGAGCAGGAAATTGTGTCCTCCTCAAGTTCGTGCTTAGGGACGTGGTTTAGTCATGGACTTGGCAGTGCTGGGTTAGGGTTAAGTTTGGACTCCAGGTTTCTTCCAACCTGAACAATTCTGATTTTAAATAAATGAAGAGGAAGAAAATAGACCTGGGAGTAACCATGAGACCACAGTGGCCAATTTGTCAAGTCTGATAAATGAAGTGCCTGCATCTAAAATAAGTGTCTCACTGCTCTGTGCCCTTGCATCAATTAACATTTAATTTGACTTTTTACAACCTCACTTATCACCAGTTTTGACTCTTTGAAACCAGCAAATGTTAGCTTTGCAAGTTAGGCAGTTTGTTTACTTAGAACCAACACGATTGCAGTTGAATGCAAGAAAAGATTAATGTAACAAGTGCAAGCAGTTGTGAAATTAAAAGAAATTCAAAGTAGAAAATGACCAGCAGGATTGTACATTTTTTAACAAATAAATACATTTGATGACAAATTAAACCAAAAGCAGCTGCAGAAGCACATTGTGTCTTATCAGTTTGAACATTATCTGTGCTTTTTGGGGAAAAAGGGACAATAACTTTTCTGTTTACACCATGACAGGCCAAAAGAGCAGCTAATTAAATTGGAAAACAGTTTTAAACAACTGCAGTACACATTTACAGTGCCCACCAGTCCATTTTGACACCAGATCTGCCAAAAGAAACTGATGACATGGTTTTATCAGAAGAGATCAGACAAAGACTAAACTAAGTAGGGAAAATCCTCTCCCCCATGAGAGTACAACCAAACCACTGATTATTTACAGGAAGAATTGTGAACACAAATGGGGTTTGGAGTTTTCCATGTAGACATTTCCTCTCTTTCCCAGTGGTCGTCCCAGTAGATTCATGACCTACCTACCAAGGGATACCATCTCACCTAGAGACAGATCCATAGCACAGACCACACTCAGCAGCATCCCAGTAGCTCTCAACAGCTTTATTCCAACTAGGTGGTTAAACAACCCCCACAAAATCCCATATTCCTACTATTTTAAACAAGGTTTCCCAGATGAGGAGCACCAACAGGGCACAGCTGTACATCTCCCACACACAAAAGCTCAAACAGCCCTGGCTACAAACAGTCCTGTTTTCTCAGATCTGTACCTAAAAGTCCCTCTTCTCTCAGCTCTTTACCTTAAAGTACCTATTCTTTAAAAAACCTAGATTCTCCCTAAGGGACTGGATGATTTACATCCCTATCTCCAATGAGAACAAAGCACAGGTGGCCAAAGTCAGGCTCGTGAGGCTCCAAACCACTGTCATTCCATCCTTCCAATTTAATCTGGTGTTTGACAGGACCTTCCCTGCGATGAGGGAAGGGAAACCACACGTGGGACCACATGGGACAGATGTCTTCTAGGCACAAACACCCAAAACGGGCTTGTACCTGCTGTCCCACCTCCTCCTTCCCAGTCAAGACACAGGGATGGGACAACCTGGAGCTGAAGTGCAGGGAAAACATTTATTTTCAAGAAATTCAGCTACTAAATCTTTTCTTCAGACAGTAAAAAAGTGCTGCTTGTGAAGAACTGGTGCTTACTTATAAATTATGGCTTCCTAAAGGAATGAGCATCCTTAGAGTTCTTTGATTCCTTTGATGCCATGGAAAGATCACTCACATCCATCTTTACTTTGCCTCCTGATGTCTCAGCAGCCTCTACTGCCAAGTGAAATTGCTCCGTAGGGAACAAAGTGCCAAAGAAAGAGCGAGAGGTTCCACCTCCATCCCCCTCACAGGGATTTGCTTGATGAGATGCATCAATTAAGAGGGAGAACATCCAAATCTCTAGTTAGCTGTTCTGATGGAGTAAAATGGTCTCAGTCAAGCAGCTGGTTCTGAACTATGAATAATTTCTTGCTCCTCCCTAAATGGTCCCAAGGGATACCCTCAACCATGGAGCATTCTTAGAGAGCTGGTTGCCAATTAAAGATTCATTTCATCCTTAAGAATTAGATTCCATTAAAAAAACCTCTCTAAACTCTCCTCTCCTGCTGTCTTTGGGGCACTTTTCCCCAGCTGGTGAAAAATGATAAAATTTCCATAATAATCAAATATAACACCAAAATTTAAGCACATGAACAACTAGAAATTCAGAGAGAAACTCAGAGATGCCCAAATTAAACTTCCAGACTCATCTTCCCTTTCAGGGCTACATTAATTGAAATACCTGTTTTAACCACAGAGACAGGAAGGCAGGCAGAGGTGGCAGCTTTGATCTAGAAAAACATTGAAAGGAACATACTACAGTGTGAGAAGGAAGAAAGAAAACCAGGAAGAAGATCTGGGAGAACTAAGAATAAATCAAGCATAATACAGCATTTAAAAAGAATTAAATGTCAGAGAGAGTTGGTGAAAGGAAACCTTCAGAATAACTTTGTGTAGCTCCTTTTCATCACAAACATCAACACTTGTGAGAGAAAATCTGAAGCATCAAAACACTGAGACAAAAATAAAATAAATCCCCATGGCTTGATAAAAGTTGCAGCCTGGTTGTGCCAGGCAGGGTTTGTCCACTGATTTTTCCTGGGCAAGATGTGCATTTCCAGCAATCAAATTATTCCAAACTTTGCCAAATCCACCCAGTTGTCCTGCTTTTAATAAAATACAACTATCTGTATTCACTCACATTTTGCAAGATAACAGAAATAGATAAATAATAATGTGTATGATCCTCCAGACAAGAAATATTTCCATAAATAGAATTTTCTGGCTATTAATTACAATTGCTTTTTCTTAATGCAATGGCATCAGCTCTTATTTATAGTCATGTTTTCAGCAGGGAGAATTCGGTTTATTCATGCATGAAACCCCAGTGTCTTCATGAAAATAGATTCAGCTAAGCACACTTTTATATAAATCACTTATGAAGCAGCAAGATGTAAAGACAAGAATCTCTATTTACTCTGGGAAAGTGATACTGCAGCAAAAGCTGTAATATCATGAAGACTAATTTTAGGAAAAATAAGGATCCAAAAGGTTCATTTTTTTAATTTTTCATGCCAGCCTTGGGTTGTGGGAGTTGTCAAAGAAAGGAGTATTGGTCTAAAGAGGATAAGTGACAGAAAAATGGGACACAAGCCACTGGTTGGACAACCTGGGGCATGGAAAGGTGAGGTGAGATCAGCCCCAGGCAAGATCCTGGAGCTAAAAAGTGTATTTGCCTTCGGTTCATGATTTAATTGCAATAATTTCTGTAAAAGCCCCAGTGCAACTGTAGGCAAGGGAGAGGCTTTTTTTGGCTGGTTGGGAAGAAGTGATTACATTAAAAAAAAACAAAAACAAAAATTGTTTACACAACATCTTCATGATTAACACACACTTTATGTAATACATTCTACGCCTCAACTCATTAAAAATATTCCCAAACTATCAAATATCTTCTCTGGGCAACCTCGGCAACCTGGGTCAAGCCTCACCACCCTCACAGCTGTAACCCTGGCAATTTATATAAAGCATTTATTAGAAATACAGGTATCAGGTGTCCTGGTTTTAATGAAATCAGTTTACAATGAAAAATCATTTTTTATTTACAACTATTCCACCTCAGATAGTTTCTCCAGTAGGATCCACTGACAATCCATGGCTGAGATGCAAAAGTTTATGTAAGTGCTATATTTTTTATAGTGAAGTAACATACATCTCAACTTCAAAGCTTCACACCGAGTTAACATTTTCAGTACTAACATTAAAAAAAAGAGTAAGTCAATATTTCCCACTATAAATATTTTGATTAAGTGTCAAACAGCACAACAGGATGTTCATGGATGAGGTGTTACCAAACATCAGCTTATTCTCAATAAAACAAGTGTTTCCTGCCACTGCAAAAATGTTCTCAGTGGAGGCAGAAAAGTTTTGAATGAAAGAATGAAAAATGTATTTTCATTCTGCTCTGTCAAAATAATTTTAAAGGGAATCCTCTTCCCCTTTTATCTGCAGGGCAAGAGGCAGCAACAACCGGGACCAGGCTCTCCAGTTCAAGATATTCAATCCCTGCTACCAGACAGCCCCAAACACCTAAAACCACATCTTAAAGCAGGGGGTTTGTCATTTTCAGTAATTCTTGTAAATCATCCATTATCTGTCAAACAGTATCTTTCTGCTTCAGATACAGAATATTAAGAAATTTGGCTAAAATTCAAGTCCCATCACTGAACTCAGGTGGCTGGTGAAGCAATTGAGAGCCAGAAGAAAAATCTCACATTTCCCTCTCAAAGAGAACAGCAGCTGAAACCACACTCCAAAGTGAAAAAGAAGAAAATCACTATTTCAGGAGACTAAATCATGTTATGAGAGAAAAAAAAAAAAGCAGCTGTTTTCCATTATTAGTTGCCACATAATAAGGAATGTGCAGTTATTTCTCAGCTCTCTGCATGTGGCAAATTATTTTTGTCAGAAGTGTCATTGAAATTACTCTCCCTGACTCTTGAGCTTCATTAAATATCAATTCAGAGCTTTTACTAAAGGATATCTGAAAACATTAGACCCTTTGCATGGTATCATTACAGAGCCAGGAACATGTTGCTGTTCCAGATGAGGATGAAGATGAGCTCCAGAGACATGAACAGTGAAGGAATGTCATCCTGCCGAGCCAGCTACTGATGGATAACAAGATTATTTCACACTAGTTCATCTAAATTGAAGATAAAGGATTAAAAACCAGCAGTCTGAAAATTGGTATCCTCTAAGTTTTCCCCTCTGGAGGCAGTTCTGAAATATTGACTTTGTAAGGGCAACACCACCATCACTTTCTCAAATTGAATTAATTCGATTGGAGCCCACATAAAGCAGAGGGGAGAGTCAGACACATCCTCAAGCAAATATCAATTATTTCTTGGAAAGGCAAAGGAGGATCAGGTTATTACACCTTTTCAGAGACAGGCACCTGAGACACAACAGTCCTCATGATAGAAAATAAGATAGAAAATTAAAATGCTGGAAGAGCACAGGAGCAACAGGGAGAGTAAAGATGTTCATGGTGGGGCTGAGCTTGTGATAAGTGATGAAAAGTGATGAAAGTGGTGGCTTGAGAGACCAGAGGGGTAAGAACATGGTGCAGATCACAAAAACAAAGGGATCAGCCCTGCCACGTTCATGAAAAACACAAGCCACTGGTTGCAGCACCCCAATTAAAACAAAGCTTTCAGGACATCAGGACTGAAACCAAAGAAGTTGAGTCTCAAAGCTCCTGGAGACCTTTGATTCCCAATCTTGGCTCCTCCTTTGCAAGCAGAGACTCCCAACAGGAATCAGTTTGCAGCCTGTCCAGGCTGTAGGATTTCAGTGCTTTTTCTTTTATATAACCTGTGTTACCTCCTACTTATGAAGAGACCAGCAGAAATTCTTGGACAAAAAGCTGAGAAAGGGTATGAGGGGAATATGAGGCTTTCCTCCTTTTGGATAGAGTTTGCTTGATGAAGAATCATTAAAGCTGGAAAACACCTCCAAGATCAACAAGTCCAACCTTCAACCAAGTACCACCAGGACCATTAAACCCAGATATGAACTTCTGCAGCAAAGAAGCTTCGCCAGCCTGGCCTGGCCTCCATTCCATGAGGGAAATGAAGGAACACAGCAGGAGATGAGGCTCACAAGTCCAATGGGGTGTCTCCATCCAGGACAGCCCACGGATCAAAGATAAAATGGCCTAAGGTGCTGATCAACCACAAATCAGAGCATCTGTAGGGATGAATGACCACATATCCAGTAAGGAGAAGCTTCAGAAAAACAGTAATAAACTCTCGGTAACCCAAAATGGGCAGTTTTTGTTTACATCTCTAGCAGAAAAATTTAAAAAATCAATTAAAAATAATTTGTTTGCAGAATCAAGTCTGTCATAGAAAACCCTGGACCCCAAGATCCAGGTGAGAAAGGAGATCAGACAGAAAGCACCAGGTTTGATGCCACATGCTGGATCTGGTCCATCCCCCAGCTCTGCATCCATTCCCCCACACCCAGCAGCTCCAGGTGGGAGCAGGACACAAGGAACACAGTGATTTCCACCCTGATTCCTTGCAGGCCACTCAAAGAGGAGCAGCTGTTCCCCACCCTGCTGCTGACCTGAGGGATCAAAGGGCACTTCAAGCATCTTCTTAAGTACAGCAACATTATTGTTTGAAAAAATCCAGATCTAATTCCAGCAAAAGGGGTTTGATACCGAGAAAAAGGGAATCAGAACTTTCCCCGTGGCTTGGCTTTGATCAGACAAGTGGCCAAGCAGGAAACTGGCAGAGCTCAGATTAATTCCTCTCTGAACAGGAGATAACAGGGAATTTCTGCTATCAAATGTCAGGGGGAAGGTACAACCAAAAGACCACAAAACACTGAGTTAATTCTTTAACATCTCAGTGAGAAAGATTTCTCCTTTTGTGACAGCAAAAGGCAGCAACAGAGAGGTTTGTGCTACAAAAGCTGCCATCTGAATTGCCTTGGGGATTTAAATACACAAAGTTTAGAAGAATTTGAGTAATTTGGTGTAAAATATGTTTAGAGGGGCTTTAGATGTGGAGTCTTGAATGTCTTCCCAAGTTCCATGATACAGGCTCAAGACTTCTCACAAGGCCACAATTTAATTGTATAAGACTGGCTTAGAAACCTACACAAGGATATTTAAATTAATATAACCATGGCCTATTTCTGTCTCAAAATGAATTTATTAATCTAGATTACCAAGAAACTCAAAAAGTTAAGAATTAAGAGCAATAATCATAAGATCATACAGATGCAAGATTTTAATTACTTATGTTTAAATAAATTATACTGGGAGTTTTCAAGAGAGTTTAAAAGAAACTGGCTTCAAAGTTGCTTTAAAATCCAGCATCTTTTAAAAGTCTTCTCATTGGTACTGTCAGTAACTTCTGTGGTCAGGAATTGTCTGAAAATAAATACAGAGTGTGTCAAGAACTAGGAGGGAACAAAAAAGATGATGAAGGGAAAAAAAAGACTGGGAAAGAAAAAAAAAGAATGAAAACCCTCATTTTTAAGTGGTTTCTCTGATGTTGGGCACCAAACACAGGGTTCCTTAATTGCCAACTACAGAAGGGACAGAAGAGCCCAGTCAGGAGTTGACTGAATTTACCAGGTCTCAATGTTTTTTGTTGCTTTGCCTTTCACGATTAAGTGTTGACTAGTTTTATTTTGAGACTGCGAAATGAGAGCTATTCCAAAGGTTAAAACACTAAAAACTGCTCCTGAACTTCAAGGTCACCCACAGGACCTGCTCCCTGTAAACCATCAGGTACAGCTGCAGAGCTAAGACCTTTCCAAATCCATGGGTTATAAAATACATCAGGAAAACTTATTCATAAGTATAGTTTCTTCTAAAATTAGAGTCTCTTTAACAGGACTAGGTGTTAATATGAATAAAGGCCACCTGTCCTGGTTGGAAAGTCGGGATCAAAGCAGTGCCATCACTCCAGGTTACAGCCTCAGTGCCACCATCAGCTCCTGCTCAGCCACAAAAGGCAAATTACTCCCAGAAAACAGATCAATCCAGAGAGTATTAATAATCCAGCCACGAATAAATTACAATATAAACATAAAACACACAGTAGCTGTTGAACATGAGATGCTGCAAACTCTCAGTGCTGTGAAAATAGGACACAATATTGCACAACAGAAGGGCACCTGAAATCCTTTGGCAATGGTTCCTGATCCTGTCCTTGAACTAAATCAGTGCTAAATAGATCTGCAATATTATCCTTGTGTCCATATAAATGTGTGTTCTTTACCAAAAAGGGACTTCTAAACAAGCAAACAAGCAGTTCAGGGTAGGCAGAGGCCTCCCCAAGCATAGGCAGTGACCTGGCAATCCAAAGAGTGATAACAATTCCTTTTGGGAATTGTTCCACTAATTATTTCCCCACTAAGACGATAGGAGACAGAAATAGTTGTTTACAGCCAACTATGAGATTCCAACTCCTGTTTGCTTTGCTAAGGACACACCTGGATCCAAAGGCAAGGGAAACTCAGATACCCAACCTCAGCACCAGTTCTACACAGTCTAGACCTGCAGTTTGTGTACTTCCAGCTGGGAATGCCATGGGCATTCCAGCAGCTGCACCCAGAGCAAAGCTGGCTCTGGCCAGGGTGGGTTGTACTGCTCTGAGTCACACAAAGCAGGTGGTGAAGGAGCTGCTCCTCAAAAACAGCTTCCTCATATCTCTTTGGCTGTGGGGAAACAAAGGGAAGAAAAAGCAAAATCAATTCAGATAATTTTCAGCCCCATAGAAAAAAAGAAAAGACACTGAGGAGCTGGAGTATGTCCAGAGAAGGAAACGGAGCTGGGGAAGGGGCTGGAGCCCCAGGAGCAGCTGAGGGAGCTGGGGAGGCTCAGATTGGAGAAAAGGATGCTCACGGGGGACCCTCTGGCTCTCTCCGACTCCCTGAGAGGAGGGGGAAGCCAAGAGGAGTCAGGCTGTACTCCCAGGGAATAGAGGACAGTATGAAAGCTGCTCCAGGGGAGGTTTAGGTTGGAAAACAAGGACAATTCCTTCATGGAAAGTTGTCCAGCCCTGGCAGAGCTGTCCAGGGCAGTGGTGGATTCCCATCCCTAAGGGGATTTAAAAGCCATGTGGATGTTGCACTTGGGGATAGGGGTTAGTGGTGGCCTTGGCAGTGCTGGATTAATAGTTGAACTTGATCTTGGAGGTCTTTTCCAGCCTGAACATCTGATTCCTTAAATTTGGCCATAAACACTTCCTGCACGGCATCCAAAATCTCTCTCCCTACATTTCTGATTTTTGAGAAAACTCCGCACTGAAATAGAGTTTTGCAAAAGCTTTCCAGCAATCTGGAATTCAGAGATAGTCCAAGGGGTGACCTCAGCTTGGCTGGCATTGGGAGCATAGGATGGAGATCCAGGAGAAGCTGAGGAACACGGCAGGATTCAGAGGGAGGTTCCCAAGAACACAGGGGAGAAAGAAGTGCTTGTAACTGTAGATAAAAAACATCGGTAACATGGACCTAAGAAGAAAATCCTCTCTAAAAAAAAAAAAAAAACCAGAAATGTAAAAGGAAGAAACCTAATTGAGAAAAAGCATGTTCTAAAGAGCATCAATAAAGTGCTGTAAGGTACCTGCCTGCTAATAGCACTGCCCCAGGAGAGGGCTGGGAGAAGATGCTGATGGATCTGTGCTTCCAGAAAGGTCATCCTGCCCTGTTGGGCAGCCCCAGCACAGAAATCATCTGCACTAAGTGGCAGCAACTTCTTTGGGGGGTCATTTTATCTTGAGCTGACCCTTACTAATGGTGCCTACAGGGGGATACAATTTATCAGGGTATATAAATCTCATCCTTTAGGGTCAGACTGTCCAGTGCCCTGGCTCAGGCTGAGCCTGAAGGACATTCCCAGAGGCAGGACCTGTGCAGAACAGACTGCTCTGGGTACTTGAACATTATTCACCAGCACATAAACCCTTACACCTGGTAAGAGTTCCAAGTTACCATAAGAGTAAGGGAGTCACTGGAACCTTAACTGCTGAGCCCTCACACTCTTAGTCTGCCAATCCCCAGTAAGGCTTTGAAGTAATTCCCAATTTCAAGCCCAAACCCAACCCAATATTTGGTAGAAAAATAAGAGGAATAACAGCTGAAAACAGCACACTTGTAACAGAGATTAAATTACATATTGCAATCATTTTATAAAGTGGTTTGAAATACTTATTTTACTCAGAGAAAACACTGGTAGATTTCATTACTTATAAACTGTTGATAAGTTTTCTTTTCTATATTAATTCTTCTGTAATTAATTGTCCAGGAGGCTCTTGGCTGAAAAGGTTATGTCCATGACCCTGAATTCACTTGGATAGAGACCCAGCAGAGCTGGAAAGGAGGGACATCAATTTGCTCTGTCCTTGCACCACACAAACCTCTTCTCCCTGACCTTGCTCCAGGGTCTCCAGACTCAAAGGGACCCCCCAACACAGAAGACTGGTGTAAACAACTAATCCCAGACATCTCCACTGGGATCAAGGGAACAAAGGATCATATGCCCTTGCTGAAATAATTCCCACCTCCCTGGCACCTTCCTAAGGCTGCTGGAAGACACCAAACACCAAGGTATTTGTATTAATGACAAAATAGGTGTGTTAAAGGCAAGAAAAACAGAGTTACTACTACAATGTTTGGGGGGGGTTAAATATCTATCAGAATTTATTTCAGTGATTTATCGCTATCCACATCTTGTGCCTCTGTGGTTATGAGAATGAGACAAGTTTCCATCTGGGATATCTGTCTTGACTTGATTTAAGGGAATGCATTTAATAAGTGGTTCTCAAACTTGTTCATTTCTGCTTTTAATGTGACATGAACAGAAATTTAAGAGTCCTGTTGATAAACTAGATGTGAGAGACAGAACAGGGTTTCTTTTTCAAATTCCTTGTAGATATTGATAGACAGAATGAGGAGAATTTATGACAACATAAAATAAATCCACCCTTCCCATAAAACTTGATTAGATTTATTGATTATATAGCCAAACCTACAGTTTGGCTTTAATAAGGTACAAATTATGTGTTTAAAATGAGGAGCATCCTTTTTAAAGCTGCTGGAGAAGATGCAACACCCTCCCTTTCTGAAGTCTTTGTAATCCTGTTCAAACCAGGGAGATTGAAAAGTAAAAATCAAGTCGGACCTTGAACCAACTTCAATTTTCTGGTTATTAATGGTATTGGATGAACTCTCACCAGTTAAAACTGGCTTTGAGTGATGCCCCAAGCAGAGCTCCAGGATAAATCCATCTTGGGTGTTAAAGAAAGGCATTACCTGGATTTCAAGCACTTGAGACAAACTGTCCATAAGAAATCCATGGGCAAGGATGTATTCACAGAAAGGATTAAAAGTTAATGCTGACTTTCAAATGAGCTCAAGCCAAATCTTTGAGGCTTCTCAGACAATTTGAGAGGAGAAAAAGTTTTATTTTCTGGATAACTTCCTCACCTCCAGAGGCTTTTTAGATACAGAAATATTTAGGCTGCAAGATAAAGCAGACAGGTGCTTATATTGTGAATATATCCAAGCATCTCAGAAAAAAATTCCACCTTGGATCAGCCTGGTGTGCACTGAGACTGAACATCCAGCACATGATTTTTCATGAGATAGTGCAAGATACCAAGGAAAAGCAAAGTAGGCACAGAGAATGTGATAAGACCAGAAGAGCAAGGAAGTCATCTGTATTTGTCTCTCACTTCCCAAAATCAGTAGTTCTGAGGCACTAAATGCTAATTATAACATTCCTAGCAGGAAAAAGGCCTGGAGACAATAAGCAAGAGGAGGACAGGCCACAGGAATATCATAAGGAGAGCAAGAATCTGGTAAAAGACTCCATAGTTGTTAAAATTAAGATCTTAAAGATAGAAATTTGGCCAAGATGAAACAAGATGTGAGGAGAAGACAGAAAGAGAAGCAAGGAAATAGGAATTCCAGAAAGAATAAGGAAATTAAAAAAAAAAAGTTACATTTGAATACCAAAGTTGGATGTTTTTATACCCCTTAATGAAACAAATAAAGAAGTAGAAGAGACTCTGGCTTTAGGCTAAGTTTATAAACAGCTGAATTCACCCTGGACTAATCAAACCGGCCTGATCAATTAGTCTACTGTCTGATGGTGAAGCCTTTTGAGGGAGATTATCCCAATCCCCTTTGGCTGCTAGTACATCTGGCAAAACAGACCTTCTGCTCTTTCCTGCTCTGCCAGGCATTGTGTGACCTGGGGATTGTACAATCCCTGCGTGTGAAATATTTTGGATATGCAGGACTTAAGCATAATTTGTAGGTGCTTTGCAACACTGATATCCATCATGTTGGATGCTGGAATGTTCTGTGAGTGGCTCAGAAAAAGCAGAGCTCACTTCTAGAGCAAGGCTGCAATTAAACGGAGCTCACTGGCCCACGGCCTGAAGGGACATGGGAACACAATACACAGCAAGAGCTCTTACTTAACTACATTTTTATTACTTTTTAGACACTTTTTTGAATGGGATCAGCAACCAAACTTTTGATTTGCAGATGGCTCTAGCTGGATTTCTGGTTGCCCTCCTCAGGAGTACAAGGAAGGCTCTAACGGCAAAGAGAATCAATCATCTGCATCAATCAAGCTGCATCCCAACACTGACATTACACTGAATGGAAGAACTGACAAAATGGAAATCTTCTCCTCTGCAAAAATGTCATTCTTTGCATTTTGTTTCCCCCCTCAGACTCTTCTGGTATTAAAAAGCTGACTCTGCTTGAGAGGAAGGAAATAGCACACAGACACCTCCATTCACAAGCCCTTCAAGGGTTGTCAGTGGTGGGAAACAAAATAATCAGGAGGAGCAGAAAAACCACCACATGGAAAGACGCTGCTGCAAAGCAATAAAAAAAACCCTGTGAGAGAAGACTGGAGTCTCAGAAAGAGGAGTGTCAGGTTGAGAAATGCTCTGACAAAGATAATGCACAAATAAAAGGTGGAAGGTTCAGGGAGAGGCAGCAGTGGAAAGGAAAAACAAAACAAATTTATACACAGCAGAAGCTTCAGTAAGTGCTCAAAATATGAAATAGGTCTGATAAAGTTTCAAAACAGCTGCTGGAACAACACACACCCTGGCAAGATTGGGCTAAAATTCACCTATTTCCAATACCAGATCTTTACCTTTTTCTAACTTCCATTCCATGTCTTTAAAAGTTGGCTCTTTAGAGAGAAAAAAAGAGAGACACACACATACAAAAAAAAAAAAAAAGAATTCAACTGGTCTCACTTTTGTACTTTTGTGTTTGTCCCCAAGAAAAAGACATAAATTTGTTTGTAACTTTAAACTGTCTTGCAATGTCTGTGTCACAGGGCAGATACCACAGGCTTGAAAATAGCTCTAAATAAAGTAATTCAGGTTAGATTCAAAGAAAAGATACCCATGAATAATATTCCTGACTTGACACAGTTTTTAGGATCACTAGGAACTTCAGAAGGAATGCTAAACTGTCTTGCACCAAATTCATAGAATCATAGAATGGTTTGGGTTGGAAGGGACCTTAAAAATCATCCCCGTGTTCCACTCTCTGCCACAGCCACCTTCCACTGCCCCAGGTTGCTCCAAGCCCCTAAGGCCATTCCCGGCCTTAGACACTTCCACAGATGAGGCAGCCGCAGCTTCTCTGGGAAACCTGTGCCAGGGCCCTCCCCACCCCCACAGGGAAGGATTCCTTCCCAATATCCCATCTAACCCTCTGGCAGCAGGAAGCCATTGCCCCTTGTCCTGTCCCTCCATCCTTTGTCCAAAATCAGTCTCCAGCTCTCTTGGAGCTCCTTTAGGCACCGGAAGGGGCTCTAAGGTCTCCCTGGATCCTTCTCTTCTCCAGGTGAGCATTCTCAGTTCTCCCAGCCTGGCTCCAGAGCAGAGGGGCTCCAGTCCCCTCTTCAACTTCATGGCCTCCTCTGGACTTGCTCCAACAGTTCCATGTTAGACAGCCATGGAAATCACCATCCAGAGATATGGAGGGCCTATTTCAGGATCCCACATCTTCAAATCCCCCATCTAACAGCAATCTGGAATTTCTAGAGCCACCTGTAGTGAGGTGTGACCTCCCTGCTCTACAAAGGAAACCTCCCCCAAAGTTCTCCTCCAAGGGCAGCTTTCCCATTCCCAGACAAATCTAATATTCCTTCTACATCCCAACTTTTTTATCCACAGGCTTTGGAGGCCTCTTATAACACATTAGACATGTGGACAGGCTCTGAAAATCTTTGAGCTGCACCAGGAGGAGACAACTCAATCTGGCTGCAAATAACTGCTGATTATCCAAGGAGTGGAACTGCAGATTCCTGTTCAATTGCATGTTTTACCACATACTCCCCAGGATTTCAGAAGCTGCTCTGCAGCCATCTGCTGGAGAGAGAAATGGGTTTATTTATTGTGATTAATAAAGACTTGCTCAGATAATGGCATTTCTAGCATTTGCAAACTTGAAAACACTAAATCCCCAAAGCTTCCCTGCTCTGAGTCTTTTAAATCTCAGGCAGATTTGAAGTCATTTTAAATCTCAGGGAAAGCGATTCCCCACAAATCCCAGCACAGCCAGGGTGTGTGGAACACTTTTTGGCTGATAAGAACCCCTTGGGAATGACAGCAATGCGTCCAACACCCCGATGCTGCTCATGTCTGCCCCAGACTCCCCAGGAGGGGCTGATTCCAGGAAAAAGCTGAAGCGCTAAAGAATTCCAGAAAGAAAAACCATCATTTTCCAAAACTACAGATTTTTTTCAGTCCCCTTTAATGTTTTCAGCAGTGCCGATTTATTAGGATTGGCAATTATTAGGAGCATCTTCTGCTGTAAAATCCCAGTGCCTGAGAATAACTCCTACATCTTTCCAACTGACCACTGAGACAGAACTTTATTCATCGGGATGAAAGTGTTTGGGGATTTTTCAGTATAATAGAGAATGATAACCCTTCTGAAAGCACTGGGACTGGTGAAGTTACTCCTGGGCGAATTACTTCAAGTAGCAGATACTTCTCCGTTTCAATTAAACAAGTAGTAGTGGAGAGATCCTGCCATCAGGGTTTTTTGTTTTCCTTGAAACCTGGGGACATGGTTTAGTGCTGGGGAACAGTTGAACTCAATGCTCTTAGAGGTGTCTTCCAACCTAAACAATTCCATGGTTCCTCCTTGCCCCACCACACACAGGTCTTGCATAGCAGATCCTTGTGTATATTCAAAATATTTTACAACATCTTGAAAAAAATTTCCCCTGATGCATGTTTGGCTTTTTTTCTAAAAAGAAGCAAAAAAAAATATCACCATTTTACCATTAAAACATACAGCAGACCAGGACATTTCTTTACCTAATCAAAAGTATTTCTGCATCTATTATATATTTTATTAATATTATTATTAAACAGAAAATATTTTCTATTGTCATCCCCGACCTTCCAGGGGTATAAACTACTCCTCTGGCAAAGGCTCTCCCAGGATCCCAGCCATGGGATCCATATCTGACATAAATGCACCTCCCACTCCAGAGTGCTCCTGAAACTCCAAAGTACCCAGGAAATCAATAATCAGGTTATAAATTCAGGGAAAAGGTGTTCTTGCTTTAATACCTTTATTTACAAAAAAAAACATTTACAAAAAACACATGGAGTGGAAATCCAAGTGTGATCTGCACTGAATTCATATAATTCCAGATATTTTTGTCTGTGAGTTCACTTTAAATACTGCAGTTGCTGATATTCCTGTATTTTCAATTAGAACTTGTTTACTCAGAACAAATCAGAGATGTGAATATAACCAGATGTCACTAAAGCTCTTTTTTTATTTTAAGTCACTTTTTCGCTTAAGCGTTTCATTTTAGTTTTAAAATAACTTTCCAGGGCCTGAGATGTTTTTAGTTTTTCTTCTTGATTACTCTTGTTGGCTGCCAAGAGATGCGACAACTCTAATTATGTTTCAGATGAATTTAGTCTCCCTTGGGAACAGCAGCTTGTAATTTGGATTTATTTTTTTTTTTAGTTTTAGGAAGGTTTTATGAACCTCTGAAAAAATATATTTAGACACTTTTTCCAAGTTCTTTTCCTTAAAGTGACTGAGTCAATTAGAACCAATTGAGTGGAAACATTTATATTGGAGGTAAACAGGGATAACAACAGTGACTAAGGAATGGGGAGATATATTTGGAAATAGCCAAAGAAGCTGTGACATGGCTGTTGAGAACTCTGATTACTGCCTTAATAGCTTGGAGTTCTTTTCCATTATTGTTATTCAGCTGCAAGTTAAAGTTGTGCTCAGTTTCAAACTACAAAGTCTAATTCAAGGATTAGAATCAAGACTGGGCACAGGTAAACCCAGGACCAACCTTCCTCTTGGATGGGGGGTTCACCTCTCCTTCCTTTATTTAAATCAACTTTCTGTAATTGATTTAAATGAAGCTTCAAAGTTGCCCCTGATTTGGTTGGGTGGTGGCCCAAAAGCCTCCAGAGATGTCTTCCAACCTGAATGATCCATCAGTTCTACTTCTATATCCCAGCCTTCTGTCAGCTCCACCAGCCCGCAGTTCCTGATAAACTGGGGGTGGAGGTTTGGGGGACTCCGCTGTACAGGATGCCCTCCCTTAAAAGCACAGATGGAATTTTCTAGGAATACTAGAGAGCAGAGTTACAGTTCATCATAAGGATTCAGTTTTTAAGAATTTTAGTGACACAAACCACCTTTCCCCCCTAAAATTGTCTGACATTTGAGAACCAGAGATTAAATACTCTAAAACCACCACCTGAGGGATGAAGAAAACTCATCTCCCTTGTAAAGGCTGTTCTTTAGCTAAAGGTCACAGTTGTGCTACAAGTATTTTAGAGCCTGGCTCAGCTTAAGTGATCCTTATAGCTGCTTTCAGCCTGTCCTACACCACTTCATTTCTCTCCTCAGAGATGTTAATAACACTTCTGTTCTCTCTTCTAAGCCAACACTATTTGTGCTCTGTCTCATAACAAGACATTTACTCGTGTTACTCATTTGGGTGTCCTGACAAGACAGGATTTGTTCTTTCATACATATAAACTGTGTGAAAATCAGCTTTAAACAGTTTGACTTTTAAGGGGACTTCCATTAAGCTACACTGAATCAAAACCAAGCAGCTCATCTCTTACTCCCATCTGCTTCAGTACTTTCAGAGAACATTACCTGGAGTTTCCTAGTAAAAAAATAATTACTTCTATCCTGAAATAGCTGAGACTGGTGTGAGAGGTACCAACAGTGTTTAGGGAACCATTGCATTGCAGAATAATGAGAAAAGCAGCCTGTACAATAGGTATTTTTGAAAGAAATATTTTATGCTTGTGTGAAATAGCAGGACTTAAAACCTCAATAAAGAGGTTTTTTGGGGCCACAGTCCAGCCCAGAATCTAAATTTTACAAGTCTACTGTGTTTGCCACAGGTTGTTATTCCTGCACTCAGCATGTGCAGCTTCACAGGTGAGAAGCACAAGATATGGATATAATTTAGATCTAGAAAGACCTAGGAAATGTGATGAATTTGTAGATAACAATTTGTCCAAAAGAATTTCAAAAGGCCAGTTTATGAATGAAAAGGAAAACATGGATACCCAGTTTTGATCCTCTTTCACTACAACTTTGCTTTTAAAGGATGGACAAATGGTGCCATGGGACAGGAGCGGGAGGGATCACAGGCAGGGCTGGCACAGGGCTCTGGCATTTGGGAACTGTACTGGGGGGATCAGACTGATACAAGGAGGGGTCTCCACGTGCTCAGGAGCAGATGTTCCATGAGTTACAAGCAGACGAAAAAGCCAAAAAAAGATGTTTTCCAAGGACACATGGAAGGCTACAGAAGGGTGGGAAGGAGCAATGCTGGTCTCTCCCCCCTCCAGAGTCTCACAGCACAAAAACGGCTTATTGATTAACCTCACACCACCCAAACCCCGCCCCACCTCTGCCCAGCTACACCAGGGGAAATACCCTGTGAACATCGGGTTTTTAGTCAGAGGGAAGGCTCCAAGGAAGAGCTTTTTGAGGGAGGCTTGTGTCACCCTTCACAGAGAACACAGTACTTAAGGACACACAGCCACAGCAGATTCAAGTCCTGGCTCAGTCTAAAATCAGAACAGCTCTTCCAAAATAAGGCAAGAGCATGAAATTAAGGAGCACTAATATACCCATCAAGGTAATCACAGCACTCACAAGTTCTTCCCGAAGAATGGAAAGCTCAGTTATTTCCTAATGCATCTTCCTGAACAGCCTTCCCACTGTGTTGCAAACCAGACCTCCACTGATTTACCAGTATTTTCTCAGCTGCCACTCATCAGGTCAGCCACAGAGCACAGACAAGTTAAATTCTGATATTTCCTTGGTTTACTGCTGTTGTGGTTTTAAGTAACCAGAGTTTTTTATTAGCTGGGGGGGGCTAGGAGAGAGGCTTCTTTAAGAAGCTGCTAGAGTTTTTCTCTGCTCTAAGCTAGCCAAGGTCAGGCAACAACGCCTCTGTGATAACATATTTAAGAAGGAGTAGAGAAAGAAAGTCTGCGCAGAACATCATGGCCGCTTAAGAGACAGGAGGGTGCGGAGCTTGATTAGCACCAAGGTCAGAGAGAGGAGAAAGAGAAGATGCCTTAAACACTGGAATAGGGCCCCAGCAATCTGTGAGGAACCATAGGGGCGAAGATTCTTCAGCCTGTGAACCCGTGGAAAGAGTGGGAGATTTTTCCACGCTGGAACAGAGACATGCTGGAAAAGAGAGGCTGTGATCCTGTGTTTGGAGCAGAGGGGCCTGGTGGAACCCCGTGGGCCGTGAGAAGAAGAGATGCTGGAGGCAGAGCAGCATTTCTTGGGACAATTGATGGCCGTGAGAAGCACATGAAGCACTGAAAGCAGCTGAGCAGCCGGCACCTGAAATGACTGCACCTATGGTAAAGTGATTTACATGACGACAGTACCAGGAAAACTGTTGTTAGTAATGAATCCACTAAGAAGCAGTTTGCAACAGACTGTTTCCGTGGAGAAGACCCCATGAGGAAAGCTGGGGTGGGACTCTCTCACTCTTCTGAACAGCAGCAAAGAAAATCTCTGATTGTAACCCCCCCCCCCACACACACCTGCCTTCCCGAGCTGTTGGGGGAAGGTGAAGGATCTTAAAAGGGAGGGGTGGGGGGGGAGAAAGGTGTCTGTAACAACTATCAAACTGCTCACCCTTAAACTCTTAAGCTCTGATTTTAGTAGTAGTTGTAGTAGTAAACTCTTAACATTCTAAGTTAGAGCCTGTTTTGCTTGTGTGAAGTAGTTAATAAACAATTGCTTGTAATCCTTATCACAAAGGTCGGAGGTTTTTTTTTTCCCTTCTCTGAGAAATTTTAGATCTATGTGTGGGCTCTCGGCTTTTAGCCAGAGTCAAACCATGACAACTGCTTAGATCAAGAATTAAGCAAGGGGAAACACTTGTTTGAATATAAAACTTTCCACAGTCTCCAGTGCTTTGTGTGTGTGTTAGTTCCAGAATAGAGACCCCCAGTAACAGCCCCTCAGTGCTGCACAAATATATTTGAGGGCCTTGATATGGTTTCTTTTGCTTGGCAATCACAATCTTGTTCTTCCAAATAACTCCCACATGCCCTCTTCTTCCTGATTTTCCATCCCAAATGAGCTCCTGTGCAAATGAGACACTTGGAAAATACCAGCACCTGCAAAGAAACCCAGAACATCCTTTTCTTATCCTCCAGGCATTAAAAGGGAAGGCGGAAACCTCTCCCTGCAAACCCAGTGTATTTATTAATGCTTTGGATTCCAGAAAGTCTAATAAACCTTTTTTTTTAAGGACCATCTCTAATTGTGCTCCACTAATTTGCCATCCAAGAATCAATTGTAGGTGCAGATAACACCATTTGGATGCCTAATTAATTGAGGAGTCTCACAAATCAAGGAGATGTCTAAGCTGAATGTTGCATTTACAGCCTGCCTCCTAATTTTTCCATGTGGAGACACCAAAAAACATGAAGTTTTAAGTTTTGTTTCATTTATAACACAAGCCTGATATTAAGAACGGCCAACACAGAGCCCCCCACTTGGTCACAAATTTCTTGGGACTCTTGAGGTTGAGGAATAATAAATTAGATGCTGAGGTTTGCCTTCTGGATCCAGAGCTCTCACTGATACTTTTGTCTTGTATCTTCTGTAACAAAACAACACTTAGCCAAAATAAAAACCAAAGAGAAGATCATGCATTTGATCAACATTTTTGATTTCTCAGCACAGCCTTCCTTGAAAGTGTCTGCACAATTTCAGGGTGTGACCTCTTCAGGGTGACATGCCATGATGACATGTGTCAGTTTATTTTATGGCTCATAAAAAGCAAGGCTGAGAGCAAGGAGGAGGCTGGGAGGAAGGAATGGGCAGGCACAGAGGTTGGGAGCAGCAAAGACATCAGGAAATTCCATGAATGAGGCCCTGGCACAGGTTGCCCAGAAATGCTGTGGCTGCCCCAGATCCCGGGAAGTGTCCAAGGCCAGGTTGGAGCAACCTGGGATAGGGGAAGGTGTCCCTGCCCATGGCAGGGGGGGGGACTAGACGAGATTTAAGGGTCTTTCCCACCCAAACCAGTCTATCATAACAGCCCTCAAATATACACAGGGAGCCCCCCCCAGTAAACATGAAGCACCCCACTGTGGACCCAAGCCTGGCCTTTCATGCAATTTCTAAGGCATAAAGTCAAACTGACTTTCCAGAAGCAGAAGGGACACCCTGGTAATGTCCCACCATCACAACACCCCCCAGTCCAGTACTTTCCACCCTCACCAAAGTACCAGCTCAGCAAAAACACGGAGTCTGAGGGTGATGGGCAGAGCAGAGTAATATCCTGAGCCTGTCAGAGGTTCCCAGTCAGAGCAGCCTATCCACATGCAGTCAGTCTGGAAAACTGATTACACATCCCCAATCCCACCACAAAGCCCCTCTCCACACCCACCCCGAGGTCAGAACCAAAGGCAGGTCCCTCACAAGCACAGGTTGTCCTGTTTTTTCCAGGAGAATGTCGCCCAGCCCACAATTTCCCGGTGGTTTTGGTCCGTTTGCAGCACCACATTGCCATCTGCTGTCCCTGCCTTCCCGGCAGCATCCCCAAAAACCGGGTGGTACACGGAATCACAGTCAGCATAGGATACACAGAGCTGCTTAAAATGCAAACAGGTCCCCCAGCCATCTTTTTTCAAATGGGTTTTAACATTTTTGTTAATTAATTAAGAAATGCAAGAGATGAGCTCGTTAGATGGGGTGACCCCGAACACCCAGAGCCCACCAAAGCTGCTCAGCTGCGCCTCAGCCGCCCTCAGGTGGGCAGGGGGAGAAAATACGGGGAAAACCTTGTGGGTTGGAAAAGGACAGGGAGAGATCACCCAGCCATGACTGTCACAGGCAAAGCAGGTTCCGCTTTCGGAAATTTATTATCAATCAAATCAGTAGGTGAATGAGAAACTGAACTGAATTTTAAAATACTTTGCTCTATCTCTCCCTTCCTCCAAGGATCAACTTCCCTCCTAACGGGAGGGCAGGGAACGGTGGCTGCAGTCAGTTCATCACACTTTGCTGCTGCTCCCTAGGGTTTGGACTCCCCTTCCCATGGATCACAGCCTCCTTCACACATCTCCCTGCTCCAGCATGGGGTCTCCGAGAGCTGTAGAAGGATTTCTGCTCTCCCACGGGCCTCCAGGAGCTGCAGGACACAGCTGCCTCACAGCTGCACCGTGGAATCAAAAAGGAATCTGTGCTCCAGAGCCTGGAGCACCTCCTCCCCATCCCTCACTGACCTGGGGGTCTGCAGGGCTGTGCTCCCACATATTCTCACTTCTCTCTCCAGCTCCAGTATTCTCCCTGTTTCTTAATAATTTGATCCTAGAGACACTGATGGGCTCAGCCTTGGCCAGCAGCAGGTCCCTCCTGGATCCTGTGGCATTGGCTCCATTGGACATGGAGGGAATAATCTGGCAGCTCCTCAAAGTCACCCCTGTAACCCCCCCACTACCAAATCCCTGCCACCCAAACCCAACCCACCTTGCAATGACACAGTTGGATGAAGCATCACAAACAAAAAGCAACACAAGAATTAATCTTGACACTTTAGGTTGATGGTGTACACAGGTGTATCGCTGCTAAAACAGCTTTTTATACCCCAGCAGTTCACTCATTCCACAATAAATCACGTCTCTGCAGCTAAATAACATCTTGTTTTATCAGCCAAACACACAATACTATTTTTTAACTAGTTCCTGAAATGATGCATCAGGTTATTTGCAGCAGATTTAACCTTTCCCTTAAATACTGCATGAAACCTCAGCCACTTCCCTGTGCAAACAACCTCCATTGTTTGGTCCATGTTTTTCCTGAAGAACTTAAAGAAGAAAGGTCTCTATTAACTCCAGGTTTAAGTGATAGCTTTGGGATGAAGCCAACCAGGCTGGGGAATGGAATGCAAGTCTTAATGATGGTAGGAAAATAAAAGAATATTCTTTTTCAGAAAGTTACCTGGCCATAAGAAGTGAAAAAATAAATCTAGCCAAGGGGACTCCTTCCTCAGCAGCCAGGAACATGGAAAACAAGGCAGGAGGCTGTTCCTGGCTAATTCTGACTAGCCTAACTTGCATGCCTGTTCTATATACATTAATCCTCTTTGCAGCTCACAGCACAAGCTCAGGAGGGAGCAAACAGATGGACAATGACTTATCATTGGAGAGACTTGGATCAGCAACTTAGAAATTCAGATTTATCCAGGAAAAGCAAGTTAGTCATCCAAACAAATAGATATGCCCCGGGGAGAAGAAAAATCTGGATAGCAATAGAGCTAAAATAAAACCTTGAGCAAAGTAAAGGCTCTGAGAATGCAAAGGGAGAAATAGATGTAAAGGGAATATAAAGAGAAAAGAGCCACAGCAACACAAAGCACAGACAACTATGCTAAATGTTCATTTCTTGTGTGGCTGCACTTATAATACAAGGAAATAAAGATTGAGATCTTAAAAGATCTTGTCTTTGTAACACACATGTATTTTCCCAAACATTTTAGTATTTCCTGGCCCCAAATTCCACAGAGGAAAACTGAGGCTGTCGAGCTCCCATCTGTGCATCAGCAGCCAGATGAGGTAGGATATGAGGATATATTATGGATCAGGATTTTATATTAAAATTGAGGGAGAAGGTCACAAAGCAGGTTCTCTCTGGCAATAAACAGGTTTTCTGAAGTAATTTCTTCGAAATACTCCAGAGGAAGCAACCTTGCCAAAGCAGGAGATGGTGGGGATGATCTCATCAATTCCCATGTCATTGCCTTGGGTTTGCATTACAGATCACACAAAACACACCATGGCTGGAAATAGCATGTGCACTCCAGGGGGTTCTCCTGGACCCCACTGCTTCCCACCTGCCCAGAATTTCCTTGCCAGGTACACAGATGCAAATTCCAGGGAGTAGAAGGCTGTCATCTTGTTCAGTAAGAGGACACAGGGATGGAGGGATGAGTGTTGATATTTACCCCTCACAGAAAGCAGGAGAGATAAAAAAAGAGGCACACAGAATTAAATTCTCTCCAGGAGCCTGTCAGACATCGGGATTACAGTTGGCAGTTAAGGAAGTTAAACCAGTCCCTGCTTCCATCTCCTTGGTAAATTAACAAGGATGAGCTACTTATTGCTCCAGCTGCTACTCCCCACTTCCCTGTACATCCAAACAGCAAAGCAGGCTCTACCTGAAAAACACACCTGAGGAGAACCTAACCCAAAACCCACATCAGGATCATTGCATTAAAGCAGGAAAACTCTAGAGGCTTTTTCTCTATCTCCTGACGGAACTAAGATTATTATTATTATTAAAGCCAACTTATTGTTTCAATAAGCACATCATCGATATGCAGTGATTCAAAGAAAATATGACAAAATATAGACATTTTCTAAAAAAATACAACCCTCGGCCTGTTTTGGCCAGATTAGATTCAGCCCTTCTCCAGTGAGAATTCCTGCTTTTTTCTCTTAAACCCATAGATTTGGCTACCTAAGGATTTTAGATGTTTGAACAGCAGAAACCAGAATAGGCTGCACAGGTAAGGAAACCACACACTCTTGTCCCAAATACAGAAAGATCATGATATTTCAGCCTGCCTTCATCAGCACTTTATTCCCTCCCAAGGCCATAGAGCTGTGCTGGGGGCTGCAGCAGCAGAGATACAAACCTTTACCCTGCAGAGAGGTTGGAACCTCCACTTCCAGCTGTGTCAGCCATGACAAAACTGTTGGGAATTAATAATTTCTCACTCTTTCCCTCCAGTCACTGTCGCAAGGAAAAGGAAAATAACATGCCATTAACCCCCTTCTCCTCGTTTGTTATCCAGGAGAAGCAGATCTAATTAAATGTCAGTCAATCCTTTCAGCATGAGGGAGACGACGAAAAATCCCATTCTCCCATCTACTGACCATGCAGGACCTGAAGAGCAGAGTTAGAAACCCACCAGCCTGAAGACATTTCCTCCTCCAATTTCCATTTTAATGGAAGATCAGAGGATGGACTGCTAAGCACCAGGAGCCACTGGAGCTGTGCACTTTGAGGGGCTAATAAAGCCACTGATCCATATTTTTCACATTTTATGGGACAGTGGGGAAAACTGCTGAGAGAGCTCATTTACAGCTCTGCTAATTACACTGGCTGTGGGAAAGAGAGACAGGCCACAAAGAGCCATTTGCAGCTACATTTAGTTTGATCCACTGTTTCCAACAGGGAATTGCATGTTCAAAGGACCCCAGGTTCTTGGGACAGCTGGACCACTGGACTCTGTGGTGGTCATGATCAGACTTGGGCCATTCTGACTTTTAGAAAAGCTATAAAGGCAGGAGAGCTTCACTAGCCTGAAAAAAACCCCATACTTCGATTGAGCTCTTTCATGCAATTATGCGTTCCCACATAAGTGAGACAAAGCACAGAGGAGTTCCTAAACAGGTCTCACCCATGGCATCCATTCTCCCCAATTTAACCCAACACTGACTGCAGGTGTCCTGTCACAGCAGGGAAAGGGGAACAGGTACAGGGAGCCCTGTGCTATCATCCTGCTGCTGAGCTCCCAAAGGCAAAGCAGTCTGAGAACATCAGCCTCCACCTGCAGAGCCCTTCAATCCATATCTTGGCAGAGGAGAGGCTGGAGATGACACTGGTACATGAGAAAACAGGAGGAAAATGGACTACGGAGCTGCCAACAAAATTGAGTTAATGATGCTTCAGCACAGGGAAGAGTTGATTAAAGAAGGGGTGGGTTTATTCTTTCTTCCAGAGCCCACCAGCCAACCTGCCCTGTAGAGACCTTTCAAAACCCCAGGAACAAATCCCTAAGGGACACTCTGGTGGTTAATCAAGGCAGCAAATGGACACAAGGTTTCTCAACAGTCTCTTTACACATCCGCTCAGTTCGGTCCCTTTTCAACCACTCACCCTGGGAGTCCCCGCACTCCAAATACCAAAATCTGTTGCACTGGAAGCAGGTGACTCCCTCTTATTTTAATACTTTATTTTGAGAAGGAAAAACAGCTGTTGTAACAGATTCCAGAAGAAACACTTGGAGTTGACACCATTATCTCAATTTTAGTAACATTGATTCTCAAGAGCTGTGATTTAAATGCAGCACAGATACTTAAAGATTTAAGATGACTTGTCAACAAAAATTTCTATTTTATATCAAAAAACTTACTAAGGACTTGGAAACTTGTAAAGTTTATTTCCCTGTTTCTTCCCATTCCTAGGATCTCCTGCAGTTCCAGCTGTGCTTTCCACAGCTCTAAGTTTTTTCACTCACTAAAATGAAGATATTCTGAGCAGGCTGATAAGAGTTTTATCCAGCAAGAAGTGTTCACCAGCATCATAAAGGCTTTGAATCTAAATGATTGAGTTTGTGTTTATAAAGCTGTTCTCCATAACCCCAATCTCACACCTTTAAAGCCAATTTACTGCCCTGTGTTATGCAGCTGAATACAAAAAGGAAAAGGGCAAGAGTCAAAGTGAAAAAATAACAATTTAGCTCACATAAAATGACTGTATTATCTTGGCATTTTTATTGACTCTTGAAAATGAAGGAGACAGAGACAGGTCTCTTTATTGACTGAGTTGATGCCCTTTCAATCCCAAACTGATGAACAAGCACATGAAAGCAGCCACAGATTTATGAACAGCCTATAGCTTGATAAATGGTTATGGAGCCAAGAAAGTTTACTTGGATAACAAGAAGTGTGAAAAAAATATTCCAAAGGCCCTATAAAAGGGTGTTACTCATTTGAATCACAATCCTACTCAAATACCAATGCTTGTGTTCTGACTTTGTCCTCACAGCAAGCTCCAATTTTCCAGCTCTGCGGTGACTCCATAAATGTAATTTTTACTTACCGATAATTGATTTTTCAATAGACAGCAACAGTTTAACATATAGAAAGAAAAAGTGCAGAGATAAAGGTGGGCAAGAGGCAGTTGTAGAGACAGTTTAGCAATAAAACAAGACAAGATGCTTCCTCTGGCAGTGAGAAAAGGTGCACCAGCAACTTCCCCATTGCCTTCTAAGAAAGGAGCAATTAAGTATTTTTCTGTCTAGAAGAGACATGTTTACATTGATCTCTTACCAGAGAAGCATAAGAAAATGAAAAAGCAGCTCCGGGTGTTTATCTCCTCTCCCAGACACTTACCTGGCTTCCTCAGAGCTAGAGCTGGGCTCAAAAAGCCCTCACACATCAGCCTCTTTGCAAAAAAAATACAAATGAAATCTCTTTTCAGATGATTCATCTCCCATCAAACACTTAAACCAAAAGGTCTTTGAAGCAGGAATGTGATTCTTAATTTTTTTTGGGGGGAAAAAAAAAATAAGGTCATATAAATTTTATCTGTTTCATGTATCATCCAACCCAAACATAGGAAGGGAAACTGAAAATCACTTTTCAAGCTATACCCCACCCTTCCTGTGCCCAGCTGTACTAATGCAGTCTCAAGGAAGGAAGGAATATTGTTCTTGAAGGATAAAGATATCAATTTTCTTCCAAATGAACTCCAGGGTTTCCAGCAGCTCTAGTGGGGGAAGAAAAAGTTGGTTCCCCCAGAAGCATCAAAGTGAGGAAAGACACGCAAAACCCTTCTAAATTATGCAGAGCTCTTCTCTGAAACTGTGCCTTAACCAGTAAAATATTTCACAAAAATACACCTCTCTGGAAGCTGATCCATTATCAGAATATGGCCTTTGGACAAAAAAAAACCCTACCTGGAAGAAGAGACAGAGGTAGAAAATGGAATTACAACAGTCTACCAAAGAATTTTGGGCCACCTGGAAGATTGAGTTAAATATACTCAGCTGTTACATATCAAATCCAGCTTGGGGAGGTCATAGAGGGACCAAGGACCAGCAAGGAATAGAGTTATAAACGAACATTGAACACCACAGTTCCCCAAAACCTGATTTGTAACCCCTTCAGAAAACACTACACTCTTCCTCAACAATATTCCTAAAACAGTTTTATTCCTATGGATTATTTCTAGCAACACCAAGGACATTGAAACAACAAAGTTTGCCCTGGAGGTGCAGCATAGATTTGGTGCTCATCTCCGGATTGGCATCCCTCCAACTTCCCCTTCCTAACAAACTTCCCCACACAGCTTTACCAGGACACAGTTGCAATTTAGAAGTGTTTAGGTACGAAAACCAACAAAGACACAGCTCAGCCATGAACTCTTAAACACAATGTGCTGTGGCTTGTTACCGAATTCAGCAGCCTCGGTAATGGATTTCAACCAGAACAAAACCACAGGATCCTTATTCTCACTGATATAAATCTCATCAAATCCAACCAAGCACAACACAGGGAACCCAGAGCACCACCCTGTTTGATCCAGAAAAAAAAAAACAAAGCAACAGGACATTTTTAAAAATTATTACATATGTATTTTAAAATAAGATATTCCACCCTCTTCTCCCTTTTCCTCCCACTGGCTTCATACCTTTAGTCCTATTTTTGACACCTGTTTACATAAGAAATACATTTAATATTAATAATTAGATTGACGACAATGAGGAACTGAAAGAACAATGCTGAATACCAGCACAAAGACCAGTGTCAGCACCCATCCCAAATTTGGGTGCTGGAATCCACAGCATCATGGACACACAGAGAGGAACAGGGACACAATGATGCTGCCAAAGGAAGATTTTCATAGTCATCTCTGCCAGCCAGAGCCACCAGGAAAAGCACGGGGAAAAAAATACTCCTAGACAGTCTCATATTTAATTTAAAATCTATTAACCATAAAAAGGATTTCTAGAAAAACAAGATTTAAATGTTGTGGAACCAACTGCAGTTCAACCGAACACCAAAAAAACCCCTTAGCAATCAAAATAATTCAGCAGTTTAATCTCTCAGTGGTTTTTGCTGTATTTTATGGCCCTAATGCCACAATGTGATACCAGGCCTTTAACCTGGTACCTCACTCATCCACCTACAGTGTCTCAAGTCCAAATTACCTGCCCCTTGAAAAAAATATTCCTATCTCAGTTCCAAGATGACTTATTCTTCTTTTTCCCTTTTCAAATGAGGCAAAGTCTGAAGAGTCTCAAACTTTTGGGTTGGAGGTTACAAAACAAAGCTTAGACTGAGAAAGATTTGCTCAAACAAAGCCAGTGCATTTTCTGCCCATCCTCAAATTTATCTTATTGAAACAAGATATTTCCTATAAAAGGAGCAAAGTATTAAAGTTCCAGCTGGAACAAGGGGAATTTCACCCAGATGATGGAAAATCTCTGCTTGAAAAAGGACTTATTGACAAAAAAATAGAGCAATTCAATGCACAAAAGACTCACATTTACCCCAAAACAGACTTTGCAACTTCTAATATAAACATCTAAATTTAGGAACCTCTGGCACAGACTATATTAATAGGAAACCAGACTCCCTAACACCATACAGGAACAAATCCTTGCTTTGAAATTCAGACTTTGCACAATGCAAAGCCTAAAATTATTTCAAGAAATATTGGTGAAACTCCAGCCTCAGAATTGCAGCTTTCAGGCAGCAAAAAAACTATGACAAGGCTTTTCCTGAAAATAAATATCAGTGGCTATACCTAGAGAACAATCCCAGCCTCCAAACAGCCTGAGAAATATCCCCTATTAAGGGGCTCCAGCATTTTACAAGCACTGGATAACTGGCAGCGATCACACTATAATCCACTTTAATTCACACCAAAAGGTGTTTTTTCTCTTTTCAAGAGAGAAAGTCTCTCTGCAGCCAAGTAGAGTTTCAGATCTCAAAAAAACTTGTCATATTTCAGCTGGAACACGTGTACTTGGATTATTATATTGTGCTTTCCACCTTATTCTGAATTCCTACGTGGAAGTCAGGGCACCTTTACTAAAATACATCCATTTTTTGGATCAAACTATAACGAGTGGTTGCTTACCTGGGACACAGCACCCTAATACAGAAGGAAAGACAGAAGAGCTCATGGAAGATCCAGCCTTTGCCTCTGCTCCCAGATAAACCCAGAATTCCCAGCTGGGCATTATTACCCCTTTTATTGACCAAGCACCAGCCCTCAGGTGGGCTTGTTCTGGGGCAAACCCAGCTCAGCTGATAAGATTCCAGATGGAAGTAGTGGTTTCCAGGCATAAGGCACCTGGAAAGCCACAAAACAAGGGAAGAAGCACATGGAAACCCAAGGTGCCAGTAGAGGGTTGCTTCTCTGGGAAAAAGGGACAAATTAAAAAAAAAAAAAAAATGGAATTAAGTGCTAATCTGTGAAACATCTGAGCCAGGGATGAAAAGGCTTGAAAAACACCACAAGTGAGGTGTTTTTATGGCTTCATTCCCCTTGGAATAATTTTTCCTTGTTATTGACAACAGCTGCTCATCTGATTATTACTCTGAGCATTTATTGCTTACACCAGTGTTAAAATGCTTCATTGCATTTATATAATGTTATACGTAATATTTATGTGGTATTATAAATTCTACATATTATATGTGGTATATGCAATTATATATGTTTATATTTATTTAATCTATTTATTCTATTACATGTTATTTACATTTATGCATATTTGTACTGGTTTTATATTAATATATAATTATATTTTATTATACTGATAGTCTATATTTATATTTTATTGTGTAATTTATAATCGATTTATTATTTTATACATTTACACATATTTAGGATTATTTATATATATTTTATGAATTTAAGAGTTGAGTTGATTCTTGAGACCCTGGATTTTGCATTGCTTTCACCAAAGCAATTGTAAAGGTTATTTATATTAGAAAATACATAAGAAATTTCATTAGGAGAAGAGAAAATTCCTCATCAGATGTGCTTTTCCCACACAAGGGCTGTGTGGGAACAGCACCAAGGCACCACAAAAGGACTGAGGGGGTTGTTTCAGCAGGAACCCAAATTGTTATCCCATCTTAGTGGCTTTCCTCAATATTTAACAGCTCTTGGAGAATTCAAAAACTGAAATCTAGATCTTTCATACACTCAGCACTGTGGATTTGATCTACATGGAAACTAACTCAGGGTAAACACTAAATTAAAGACCAGCTTTTTGATAGAACTAGTACATCTCCCACTGGAATTGGAGACAGGGAAAGGGCTAGAAAGCTGAGGAGTTGAAGGACCCTTTCCATTCTCTGGATAGATATGATCAGCCCTTCAAAACTGCTTTGTTTTTATCCTAAAATTTAACTGCAGTTCTCTGCTGGTAATTTTCTCTTGCATAAAATGGAAGTCTCAGGAATTCTTCATCTTCATGCCATGTAAGTCAAAGGCACTGGGGACAAGAACATGATTTATGATGGTATTTAAATATGGCATGAGAAGCACTGTGGCAATTTATGGAAGGAGAGCAATGGAAAGAGCTGGCTAATTCACCCTGTGAGTGTTGGGGACAGACACAAAATTCATCACATCACTGGGAAAACATCCCTGGCTTGTGACTGCCTGAAAAAACAAGTAAATCCCAGTCTCCAACCATGGGATATGAACTTTATTTCCAAAAAGAAAGAGTTATTGGAACAATTTTGTGTCCTATAGTTAATATTCCAAAGCTTTCTACAGTGAAAGAAGGTGAGTTAATAAGGAAATACATCCAACCAGACATCCAGAGGTTATTTAATGTCATATTTTATTGCACAAGATTTAGTTCCATTTTGGTAAATCAGCTTTTTCAACATGCCCACAGATCCTGTGGGCCACCACAACCCCTCACGCCTGGTGTGAGTGCCAAAGCCTGTCCCTGGCTGCCTCCTCATCCTCCCAGGAGCCAAAGGATGAGCCCACAGCATGAGCTGAACCATCAGCAGCTCAGAAATGGGTGTTCTGAGTAGACTGATAAAGTGAATTGTTCACCTCTTAGTACTTTTGAAAGTTTCAGTTTTATTTTTGCCTAAAGAAAATAGTTTGGTGGGGTTTTTTCTACTGATCTAACAGCTCTAATACTCCTTTAGACAAACCTTTATATAATTCCTGACCAAGTCTAAAGTACTAAATAATACTGATTCAATGATAAAATAGTTTTAAACCTTTTCATGTGATTTCATGAAACCTACTGCTCATGTTCACATCTGACTGAGTTCTACAAATCAAACTCTGCAAACTTTACCAAAACCAAAGATTATCAGAGCTGATTCCTAGAGGAATGTTCTAAAGAATGGTCTCCTTGGAGCACGCAAAGATTGCAGGCAATGGGTTTCTTAACATAATTTGAATGTGCTAATTATAAACCTGAAGCCTGGGATGGGAAATCCCTTCCCTAGGCTGGTCCTGCTGGCATTTGGATGATGGTTTCTCTCAGCCAAAGGACATGTCGCTTCTTGGGGCTGCCAGTTAAAACTAATCCACATGTTCACAGAACATTCTGAGTTGGAAGGGACCCACAAGGATGGAGTCCAACTCATGAATGAATGGCCTATATGGGGATCAAACCCACAACCTTGGTGTTACCAGCACTGTGCTCTGCCCAACTGAGCTGATATTGCAAATGTAAATATTTCTGCTACGAGACCATGACAAGTAACCACTAAACCAAGATACTAAACTGCTCCTCCTTTCTCCTCTTGCAGGAATGTTTCTCAGTGACACCTTCACCCCAAAAACCTACAGCAGGATCTCAAGCACATCTGGATACAGCAGGAACCCCGTGAAGACGCTGTCATCCTCTGCGCTCACGTAGACCCCATTCCAGTCCCGCGCCACCTCCAGCCACACTTGGTCACCCACACTGAGCTTCAGGATGGTCAGGAAGGATGCCTGGTCAATCTCCTGCCCATGGAGTGTCTCCCGGGCCTTGGCCACCCTCCGGCTGCGTGCCACAAGGCTGACACGGGCTGGCCGGCCTCGCACCGTCAGGTGGTAGGCGAAAACGTAGGCGCCGGGCACACTGCAGTTGAACTTGCCGGTGGAAGGGTTGTAATCGTCCCGCTCGTTGTACAAGACCCTGTCAAACCTGATGGGGACGTTGGGCGGAGGGAAGGGCTTGGACAGGCCGGCACTGAAGGCCGAGCGCAGGGGCCTCGTGGTGTCCCCACGGGCACCCTTGGCCCCACGGGAGCCCTTCTTCCCTGGGGCCCCTCGGCCCCCCTTGCTGCCAGCAACCCCCTTAGGCCCTGTCGGTCCCATCTTGCCAGCGGGTCCCAGGTCCCCTTTGTCCCCCTTATTTCCCTGCTCACCCTTTTCTCCTTGTTTTCCATCCACCCCCTGAATGCCCTCGGCCCCCATGTCCCCTTTGCTCCCTTTTTCTCCCTTGGTTCCCCCTTCCCCTCTCTCTCCCTTCACACCTCTCCCTCCTGGCTCCCCACAATACCCTTTCTCCCCTGTGTCCCCCTTTTCCCCTTTGTCACCCTGTTCTCCAACCACTCCCGGCTCTCCAGGACCCCCCCTGTCCCCCTTGTCTCCCTTGGTCCCGTTCTCACAGGTGTCCCCTTTAGATCCCTTTTGTCCCTTCAGTCCAGGGAAGCCGTAGTTGCCCTTGTTGCCTTTGGCTCCAGCTTCACCTGGAAAAGGGCAAAGGAGGGAAAAGAAGGTCAAAAACAATGGGTTTGGATTGTCTTGGAGACAGAGAGGCATCACCAACAGCAAAGGGAAAGGTCAGTGCATACATACTGTGATACATACCTTGCATCCCAGGTTTTCCAGGATAACCAGGGTTTCCACTTGCTCCTCGCTCACCTTGCTCCCCTTTTCCTCCTAGGACATTCTACCGTTAATATATTGCTGGTGTCTGTAGCACAGCAATCATTACACAGCACACCACTGGTACCATTTCCATGTGTCCCTCACCTCATTGGTAAAACAGACATGAGCAATGTGTGTTTGCACAAAACCCCTTCAGAAACCTGGATCTCACAGCCTGGATCTCAAGCACCATCGCACTCCAGTGTTGAATTTCTGCCTCATTGGGAGACAGATGCTGCTGTTTAATAGCAAGATGGAGAAGACGACAGCATTCCTCATTCCAGGATTGCCAAGAGCCTTGCTCCAGAAGTAAATCAAGGCCTAAGAGACTGACTGAACAGCTCAGCACTCTGTTGCTGGTACCCCATGATCAGCTTTGCTGTGTGATTTCCATGACCAAAGGCAGCCACAGGATCCTGCCCATGGTTTGTGGTGCAGGAAACAGTTGCTCCAAGTCTGAAATTAAGGGAATGATTTCCTTTTGGGCACTTCGGATGGATAATAATTGCTCTCCATCTTAGCTGAAATTATTTTGCCTGAGACACTTGAATTGAAATGCAGCTTCTACATGTGCATTTCTATGTGTGTGTGTAGCTTCCATGGTGGGTTTTGTTCCTATGTCCCTAACTCAAAGCAAATTGAACTCAGTTTTTTAGCTCCAGTTCGGAACAAGGAGTTTCCATTGATACCTTTATGAGCAGCTGTTTTTATAATACCTGAACATACACCCAAGCTATTATCTCCGCACTAACACCAGCTGAACCTCTCCAGCTGTCAATCCCTGTCAGCACACTGCTTTTTCTTTGCAAAATATGGGGTTTTATAATTTTGTGGTATCTGATGAGGACAACATCTGCCCTTAGTATGCTTTACCTCTTTCTCCTTTAGAACCTTTTGGACCTTGAGGACCTGGAGTTCCTGGCAACCCTGGCAGACCAGCATCTCCCTTGTCCCCCTTGGGACCTGTAACACAACCACATCAAAAAAATTATCTTAGAAACTCAAAGGTTTAACCTTGGACATAAAATTTTCAATGACAGCTAAGTAACATGGCATTGGGAAGTGTATGGGAGGTGTTTCCATCATTCTGGGAAGAGCTGGTTACTTTATTTGACATCATACAACCACTGCAAATCTTAGTGCTGCATTTCACTCTTGGCTGTAGTTAAAGACATTTTAAAACCAACTCTGAGCAGCCTCAGAGCCACAGGAGCTCAGACACTCATAAAACATCACAAGTAATCTGTCTTTAATATCTAAGGAGCTCCCATAGCTTTGGAATTGCCCCTCTCTTTAAAAAGAATTAAGATCACAAGTATAGAAGTGGAACCTGGCCATGCTGCATAAAGGATGGGTTGAAAGGCAAGCAAGCTGCCTCCAATCTTTTCTTCATTTTTACATCCACTTGGGAACCTTAGAGACTCCCAGTGCATGACTGGGAGCAGATTATGGCAGCTTCCATCATCACAAAGACTTTTCCGTCAACACTCCAGAGACATATTGAGATCAAACCCTCTTTGCAGCCACTTTCCATCAGCCAATCCCACCTGAGCCATGGGAAGTGAGAATCCCTTAAGTACATTGTATTAAAGGAGAATTATTTCATTATTTTACCACCTTTGCTCAGACGAATAGTTTCTCTCTCCAATATTAGTGCTATTAAAGTGAACACTTGCAGACTAATGCACTATTCATTAGAGCAGGATTAGGAGGTGCTCTAGAGATGTGTATTTTAGCAGTAAAATGAAGAGACAAAGTATGTTTTATGAAATATTTAGGTGTTTTAAGACCTAAAGAGCTGCCTCTTATGAGAGGTGCTTTATTTATTTTATTCTTTTTTTGTATTTCATTTCCTCTTTTCCAGTGGGAAAAAAAACGAAGGGGGAAAAAAGAGAGGGGTTTATCATAAACCTTCAACAAAGATGCAAAGCTGCCTGAAGGTAGTTTTGAGGGTCATAAAACCACAGTTGAAGTGAATGTGAAAGTAAATCTGTGATTCCCAGGGGATCAGACACAGAGACAGGGAATCAAAGAGTATGGAACCTGCCAGCAGGGATGTGGGATGGGGCCAGCTCTGCATGAGTCCCATGCCAGTGCGGTCCCAAAGAGAGTGCCATGGGAGGGGGGAGCTCCTTTTTGGGGCCTTCCTACTCTGTTTGGTGGTTTAGAACTTCTGGGATTTGGGATATGCACTTTTTTTCTCTGCATTTACACAAGGTATGATGACATTTCACATTCAGCATTTAATAGGATAACAGAATATCCTGAGTGGGAAAGAACCCACAAGGATCATCCAGTCCAGCTCCCGGCCTTGCAGAGACACCCCAACAATCCCACCCTGTCCCTGAGAGAATTGTCAAACACTTCTGGATCTCTGGCAGCCTTGGTGCTGTGCCCACTGCCTTGGGGAGCCTGTTCAGTGCCAAATCACCCTCTGGAGAAAGAAGAATCTTTTCCTAAGATCCAACCTAACCCTGCTCTGACACAACTCCAGGCCATTCCCTGGGCTCCTGGCCCTGGTCCCCACAGAGCAGAGATCAGTGCCTGCCCCTCTACTCCTCATGAGGAACCTGTGGGTCACTGTGAGCTCTCCCCTCATTTCCTGCACAAGTGTTGTGGTTTTAAGTAGCCAGAGTTTTTTATTAGTTGAGGGAGCTATGAGAGAGGCTTCTTTAAGAGGCTGCTGGAGGTTTCTTGGCTTCAAGCTAGCCAAGGTCAGCCAACAATGCCTCTGTGATAACATATTTAAGGAGAGGAGAAAAAAAAA
>WEIV01004651.1:237062-252675 GCA_013390005.1 Calyptomena viridis | reverse complement strand
ATAAGTCTTGCCTAATCATTTTTGGGAGGAAAAGCTCCTTGACTGGAAGGAAAAGCTCCTTGATTTGGTTTCTGTGCTTGAGCTGAAAGCAGTAAGACAGTGCTGACCATACCTGGGGGTCCCTGGTCCCCCGGCCACCCCCGGGGTCCTGAGGTGGGGGGGCAGCAGTCGCAGCAGTTGAAGAAGAAATCAGTCGTGTCCAGGGTGTAGTTCTCCAAGGGGAAGGGTATGGTGGTCCCTCGGCTCGGGGCGGGTAACTCGGCTCTGCCTGGAGCTGCTGGGAATAGGATTTTCTCCGCAAGAGGGGTGGGAGGAGGGCGAGAGGCCACCAGCTGTGAGGGTCTCGGCTTGGTGAACTTGACAGCTGGGGTGACCTTTAGCCCTGCCTGCACGGCCACAACCACCAGCTCCAGAAGCACCGAGACGGGCCCCAGGGAGCTCCACATCCTGGAAGCTGTGGGAAGAGACAAACACAGCAATAAATTGCTGCAAAGCACCATTTGCCTGTTGCCCACAAAGCCAGAAGAATGAGCCTTAAGACTATCAGGGTAGTGAGGCCCTGGTTCCCCAGAGAAGCTCTGGCTGCCCCAGACACTTCCTTGGAAGTGTGCAAGGCCAGGTTGGAAAGAACCTTAAAACTCATCTCATTCCACCCCCTGCCATGGGCAGGGACGCTTTCCACTATCCCAGGTTGCTCCAACTTCTCTGGGTTGTGTTGCCACAGCTTTTCTGGGCAACCTGTGCCAGGGCCTCCCCAACTTCACACCCAATATCTGACCTAAATTTTTGTTCTTTCAGTTTGAAGCCATTCCCCCTGTCCCATCATTCCATCTTCTTCTAAAAACTTTCTCTCCAGGTTTCTTGCAAGTCCCCTTTAGGTACTGGAAGGGCAAAAAGAAAATTCAATAATGATTTTGGAGTCCAACGCGACTACACACTACAAAAAGCTTTTTCTAAAAGAATAAATGGAAACGAAATGAAACATCAAGTTTTCCAAAATCAAGTACTTTAGAATCAAAATACCAAGCATTCCAAAATTTTCATCTTGATTTTTTCTTTGCCACTGCCTGATTTTATGGACTTACATATTTTTTTATATGTAAACTTTCACCTCTGTTGTTTTTATTTTTAAAGTGTTGATTCTGCTGAGCCAGGAAGAAAGAGAAAAATAAAAAGGACACAGTTTTTCCTATAGGACAGGTGACACCTCTCAGGTGACTTGTCGTAAAAAGCATCTTTGTTTCTTTTTTAAAGCAGTGTCCCCACCTGGAAATACAAATGGAACAGAGTCTCTATTTTTTGCTGAACCTGTAATTCAACCTTCCTTACAGCCACAGCACTCCAGTACATAAGAAAATCTCCAGGAGAGACTCCGACTGTCCCAGCCATCCAGAGGGCAAAAGGAAATCTCACTCAAAGTCAGGCATTTGGGGGCTAGATTAGAATCTTTCCATCTTTAAAAATTCATTTTTAGAGGAAAGGGTGATGATTCTTTTTTTCCCATCTTCAAACAAAAACAAATCATTTAGTGGAAAATTGATTATCCACATAAAATCTCTAGTGGTCCCTGTTGCCATTCAACCAGCTCTTCACCCCATCAGCTGTAGCAAAGGATAAACATTCCCTTCCTTCTCCATTCCTAAATTTTACTGTCACACCCTACTTCTGCAGCAAGCTCTAAACACAGCCACTCTCCTCTTAAAACAGCCACATTGGATTGTCAAATACTGGGGAAAAAAATTAATATGGGGTTTATTAATACAAAAACAATAAAAATAGTAAAACCATATATTTTAATATTTTAAGTATTAAAATAATTAATAACAAAGTCAAACCTTACCAGTCAGTTTAAAAAATAACATGCTGTAAGCAAGGAATCATTAAACAGATTTTCATTATGATGGGCAAGACTGTTCTTAAAGAATTATTGCTGAATATGTTGAAGGTGTTCCTACCCATGGCATGGGGTTGGAATGGGATGATCTTTAAGGACTCTTCCAACCCAAACCATTCTGTGATTCTATATAAAAGCATTTTAATAAAACTGAACTTCTGGACTTTTTCATTACATTAACTCATCGCCACTGAATGCAAAATCATTCATTTGAATCCCCCCACTAGGAAAGATTAGGATTCACAAAGGACACAAAATAGGAAGAATTAAATTTTGCTGCAGTGCCACCTCATCCAGTACATCTATATTTAATTGGATCTAAATATCTACTAATTGTTAGCATATGTCCCATAATAACATGGTAATAATACTCTTGTTCTTTTGTGTGCCCCCTAAAATTATAGTATTTAAATATTCCAGTTCACAACAGGTTTAAATATCTGCCAGTTTTAAATATCAGGGAGATTACTACACTTTCTGTTATTTAATTATATTTAGTTATTAGATGGATGAGGGAAAATAATTAGTCCTCATGCAGCCATATATTCATCATAAACAGTCATTTTTCTGGAGACAAATTCTATGGACATTATGTCTTAAATTTTACAACTTCATTGCAAGTACCCCACCTAAAAACTAAACAACCAGTGTATGTTCCTCCTACCTTATGAACGATCCTGCTCCTGGGAAAACTCACCCTCCATGACACTTTGGAAAAGACCATCTGATTTTGGGAGAGGATCAGTTTTATTTGTGTAACAGCTGCTCCTGTGGCCAATGGGAGCAGGAGAGAAGGGGGGATTGGCAAAGTCCCCTGAAAAAGGAGTAAGGTGACATTGAAACCTGAGGAAATTCAAACACTTCCCTGGGCTGGAACACTGCTCATCACACAGGATCTTTTTGGCCCTTCCCTCAACACCAGGTTTTGGGGATTTAGGGATGCTCCTCTTTCCACTCAGCTGGTACCACCAGACTCAGTGTGAATTTGTCCATTTGCTTGAGCAGGATCCAGGTTTCCCTCTCAGGATCTAATGTGCAGGTTTGGCATCTGACTCCCCTCCTTGGGCTAGTAGTTTGGAAGGGGTAAAAGAAAAATTACAGGCGTCTTTATGGGATCTTGAGGGCAGGTGGGCAACACACTGAAAGGAGAATCATACAACCATGGAATGGGTTGGGATGGAAAGGACCTTAAAGCATATCCACATCCACCCCCTGCCATGGGCAGGGACACCATCCACTACCCCAGGTTGCTTCAAGCCCCATCCAACCTGGCCTGGGACACTTCTAAGGATAGGACGACCACAGCTTCTCCGGGCAACCTGAGCCAGGGCCTCCCCACCTTCACAGGGAAGGATTTCTTCCTAATATCCCATCTAAACCTTCACCCTTAGCTTAACGCCTTTCTCCTTGTCCTATAATTCCATGCTCTCGTGAAAAGTTCAGCCCAAATCCAGGCTGTCCCACATAAATGCAGAGCTGGAACAGGCAAACTCTTCCTTGCCCCCTCTCCATCTCCAGTGCCAAGCCAGGGACCTGTGGGTGACTGGACATAATCCTGCTGGGAAAAGGGATAAATCCATCCCAGGAGGGTGACTACAAGAATGTGTTGTAGGAACGCATAAACCCTCTGGATTTCACAGGCTAATTGATTTTGCTGCTCTCTCCCAGCACTCATTTCCTCCCCCAGTGATTTTAAAATGGGGTAGCGCCTATCGTGATGTTTCCCAACCTGGCTCCAAGTGCAGGGATATGAGGCTGCCTTTCACTACCTTGTCCTGGGCAAACAGGATCAAAGAACCATTTCATTCAATCAGGTTGAATTTACTACATTCCAGAACCCTCAAAGCTCAGCAACCAAACAAGAAAGGCTGGAAAAAAACAATCAGTTCTCCTTTAACTTAAATGGAGAGAATCCTAATCTTCCATGATTTATTTGCAACCACCCTTTCCACAACAGTCTGCAGCATTCAGCCTTAAAAAGTTGATTAAAGAAAGTCTATTGTTGAGCACACCAGGCTAGATTAATGCACCAGCTTTTCAGGCTATTCCCAATAAATCAATTAGGAATTCTGCAGGGAGACAGTCTAACCCTGTATAGGACACAGGCACATCCCAGCTCCTGCAATGGAACCTGCACCAGCTCATTGGCACTGCTGAAAACAGCCGGGTCCTGGATTCAAAATGGTCTTTTAAAAAATAATAACAATTTTTAATATTAATCCATGTTTTAAACTGGAGTTCAAAATACCTGTGTCTTCAGCAGTTATAGTTCTGACAGTNCTGTTGGGGGAAGGTGAAGGATCTTAAAAGGGAGGGGTGGGGGGGAGAAAGGTGTCTGTAACAACTATCAAACTGCTCACCCTTAAACTCTTAAGCTCTGATTTTAGTAGTAGTTGTAGTTGTAGTAGTAGTAAATTCTTAACATTCTAAGTTAGAGCCTGTTTTGCTTGTGTGAAGTAGTTAATAAACAGTTGCTTGTAATCCTTATCACAAAGGTTGGGGTTTTTCTTTCCCTTCTCTGAGAAATTTTAGATCTATGTGTGGGCTCTCGGCTTTTAGCCAGAGTCAAACCATGACAAGATGAAAGGCAAACAAACCATTATAATAAAATCCTTCTTTTGATCTTAACTCAGGACTTTTCATTAGCAAAAGATTTCGTCAATAGGGGAAGATTAACCATTTTTAACCAAAATTATTGCATTTTACTGTGCTGACTCCACACTCACCAAAGCTACTCTTTCCCAGACTTCAATTTAATGCCATATTTGCTGTACACTAAAGCTAAACCAAGAAACCCTGACTTAATCCTGAAACCTAATTTAATCCTGAATTAGTTTTTCCTTGACTATTTTCCTCAATAGTTTAAGTAGTAGTAGTCTAGAATAGAATTACTAGATTTTTTTTTAAAATCACACAGTGCTTACTGAGTTACTGAGGCAGTTGGAAAACTCCTGGGCTGAGAGTGTAAATTAAGATTCAGCATGAGATTAATTACTCTGTTTATTCAGGGGATCTAGAACTAAATTTTACTGATATAAATGATAAATGTGGGTCATTAAAATTCCTTCAAAGTACAGTTCAAATACACTCCCAGCCTTGCATATTTGGAGATAACTGGTTTTGAATGAGATTTGAAAAGTTAAGTTAAAAAAAGAGCTACTGATTTTTACCAGCACATCCACCATGGGTAGAACCTGCAGATAAAAGGGAGACAAAGAAACTAAATAAAATCTGGTTTCTAAATAAAATAAAGGGGGAAACAGTGAAAACCAAAGCAGCATAGAAAATAAGCTAGTTTTGTAATAATAGGTAATTTAAAGTATTAATGCCCAAGCTGGCAAGCTGGAAAAAAGGATATTCACATAGAAGTGGGCAAATGGAATTAAATTATACTTGAGCTGCGTAAAAAGTGTTAAAAGGAAATTAATGCTCCTGAGTGAAATAATTAACACTTCTCGTAGATTTCCCACAATTTAGCAGCCTCTTGGAAGAGCCTCTTCCATACACATACCCCCAATAATTTTATCTTCTGAAACATTGCAAAGTGTTCTGATTTTCTTTGTTATCATGAAACAACTGAGCCAAACAGGAAACAGACTGAAATGAAAATTCTCAGCTATGCTGTTAATTAGGGGAGGGAATAATTCTATATGAGGCAGTAGAATAGATAATTAATCAAGATAGAATTTCATTTTCCTCTCCATTTTCCCCTTTTAGTCCTCACTGTGTGGGTCTCCTTGTTTTCCTCTCTTCCCATTGTATTGGTTTATCCACAAAATTTTTTAATTCCCTTTACTAAGAGCAACTTTAGATGCTACTTTGTTGGGTTTTTTTAAATGACCAAATTATGAACTGAATGCTTAAGAGAAATAAGACCTAAAAGCTAAAAATAAAAGACAAAACTGTCTTTGCATTTTGCCTTTATTGTTGTGTTTTCAGCTTAAATTTGATGAAAATTAAATTGGGGGAGAGGATTCATTTGTGGAGGGAACTTTAAATATTACGTGGTGTCAAAATTAAACAAGTCATTCCTGTAGAAAAAGAGCAATTATTCCTTTAGGATTTGAAATGCTTGGCTCTAGAAAAATACTGTCATAGGGATTTCCATTGGATGCAAAGGAATAAAATGATCTCCCTGGAAAGCAAAGGAATAAAATGATCTCCCTGGAAAATCAGTATCATTACATTCAGTGTTAAGATTCAGACATCAAGGAGGAACAGTGTATCCCACAAACCCTCCACCGTATGTTGCTTTAAATTGCCAAACTCTGCAGGATGGCCCTTTAAAGTATAATAGCTAAAAAGATCCAAAAGCTCCCATTTCCCAAAAATACCCATTTAGGAAGTTAATCAAGGATTATAAGAACTTCATGACATCCATTACATTCTATGGAGTCGATCAATCCAAGGGTCCCCAAATGGACATTTAAAATACCAGTCACACACAATTATTTATGGGAGAGACCAGAATTACAGCACATGAGTTGGGGGCTGAACTCCCACACTGGGAATGGTTTTTGGAGCCTTTTTGGAGTGTAAAACATATTCCCCAAGTGCCACAGTGGGAGGGGAGCGTGGCCCTGCTCCAAACCTGCTTCAAGGAACTGAGCTCCTTTGGCAGGAGCTGCAGGTGCCTCTGCTCTGGACTAAGAAACACATCCTTTGTGCTCCTCTGGAAACCCTAGACAGCCCAAGGTAAAAGGGATAAAATTACCTGGCTCCCCTTTTCCATCCTGGACTCCTTTTGTGTGCCGGGATGTCACAGAAAGCCAGCTTTGCTGGGAATGCTGTTTGCCTTGTGAGTTTGGGAAATGAGATAGTCCTCAATAGCCCTGATTCTGCTAAAAGCAGATGCTGGGACTGTTTCCCTCCTTGTCTTCAGTACCAAATTTCAGGAAAGATGATATTGTCACGGGGGGGCAGGTCTGAAGTTCCAAGCTGGAGCTTGTTCCTTTGGCCTCCAGCTTCATGCTGCAGCTGAGGATACCAAAACAGCCCAGGACCCCCAAGGTGCCACCCTCTGGGACCACTTTGATGATATGTCCCCCCAGCCTGGGTCCCCTGTTCCCATTCCCCATCCCCGCTGCTCCCAGGATCAGTGGGAACAGGCTGAATGCTCCACCAGCAGAAGTTTTCCCAGCAGCAAACCGCTCCTAAAACAAGTGAAGAAATGAAACACAATCACAACACAGAGCAAGAACCTCACCTGAAGAGAATTTCCCAGTGCAGAAACTGAAAAAATATGGAAATTAATGTATTCACAGGATTAGATTCTGAAATAAAGGAAAAAAAACACATTTATTGGACAGTCCTTAAAGAAGCACAAAGGGATCTTCAGTGTGACTCTTTGCAGGACACTCAGAGCTGCTTTATTGCAGCTTCCTGAAAATGATTTCTGGTTGAAAACTCCTTTTTCATTATTAATACAGGAAAACCATGTATCTACAACCTATGAGGTGATGTCCTGCATTTATGTTCCTTCAGGAGCCAATTCGGCACTTTAAAGTGGCCACTCAAATGTTGCAGTGTGTGATTAATATGTGTTTCTATGTTATGTATTTCTGTATTATATAGTTCTGTTACCCCTTGAAGTTGGAACGTTCTGTTATCCCCTGCCCTTCTCCAGATGGTTTGTCCCCTCCCTTCTCATTGGTCCAACTTCAGAGCCTGAAACAGGAAGTAGTTTTGGCTTTTCTTGGTTGGCTTCTCTAAGCTTAGGACCCCCTGGGAGGCACGTTGCTCCCAGGGTGAAATAAACTTAAAATATTCTAACCAAGAAGAGCCGCCTGCACCTTCTTCATCCTCCGTTTACTGGCAAACCCTCAAGGGGTTAGCAAAGGGCTACACAGACTTTGCTGCCCTTAAGCACTCCTGGGCTGGACCTCCCTGCAACACAGAGTCTTCTCGCCTGGAAGTGCCCCCTCCTAACACGTGCTCTGGAGCAACTATCAAGCCCGGGCTGAAGAAGGAGAGGGGCTTGCAGAGGGAGCCACAATAACTCAACATTTTATGATGTAATTCTAAGTATTTAATTATTTTGAGATGAAAAGGATCTCAAAGAAAGACCATCATACCTACAGCATATTCAAACCAGCAGTTTTACACCTTCTAATTTATTATGTTTAAATAGATACCTAATTGATTCTAAATATTTCTTTCTGTGAGGCTAAATATTTGCAAATAATTTGGTAGAAGTCACAGTGACCTCTATAAACAGTCATGAGCTGTATTTTAAATTTCTAAATTTAATAATTAAAATTTAAAATTTTATAATATTCATTAATTTTATATAAAATATTTTATATAACATACAAATATTGTACTTTTATAACATATAATGTAATATTTAAAATAATAAATTTAAAAATTTAATAATTCTACAGCTACTCACACTCTGGATTATGTGGATTTTTACATATATGTGTAAATGGGAATACTTCTAAAAAAATCTCCCTAATGCGTATTGTCAAATCTTGGCTCAGGTACAATTATTCTCATACACAAAAAGTTCTCATAAAATTCCACAGACACATAGAATTATCTTGGCTGCCTGACAGGTGTCAGGAAGTTTTTTCCCCTATTAAAACAGGCGACATTTACCAAAGGTGTATCCTGGGATCACTGACACAGCAACAGCCTCTTCATCAGCAAAGGGCAGGTTTGTTTTTGAAGAACCTTTATTCCAGCACTGTGGATTAAACCAAATATTAACAATTTTCATCTAATTATTTCACAGAGGGTCCCTCTAGCTCCACACATCTGCCACTTCCACTTCTGAAAGACAAAATTTAATTAAAATCAGTTTGTGCCTATGCACTTTCTTCTTAAAAGGGACATAGAGTAGCAAGAAGCCAGTCAGGCACCAGTACTTCCAACCCTTGTAGGAGCAGTCTGTTTGGTACTCTCAAATCTTAAACTTCTGTGATTGGAAAAAAATGGCAATTTTAAAATTAAAAAAATATATTAAAAAATTAACTTTTTAAAAAGTCAGCTCTGAGCCTCGTGTTAAAACAGCTCCAAGTCTAGAGGCAAAGGACAATAAACCTAAATGGAATTATATTTAAAATTTCCCAGTCTCATAATTAGAGGAGAAATGCATCACAGACTCTAATATTTAAGAGACATCAACCTGGGATCTACAACCAGTTCTGCACAAAAAAATAAACTGGATTTCTGATTTCTGAGTCAAATTGTGCCCTTGCCAGTATTGCGATGTAGATGTATGCACAGCATCGACTGGAATATCAGGATACTGGACTCAGCCCTTTCCTAGTCCTCAGATACACTCCCAAGCTTTTCATTATTGCAGGTTTTATGGAAATCAATGTTTAAGCTGCACCTGCCCATGAAATGGCAATGCCCCCCGTCACACACAGCCTGTCCAAGGCAAATCCTTGGCTTTGGCAAAGCTTTAATCCTGAACTCATTCCTCCACCTTAACCACTGCAATCCTTACTTTAATACTGGAAATTCCATTCAGCAGGAAACTCCCCATGTTAAGAAGTATCTTATGAGCCAAAGGGCTCAGAGACCTCCACAACAGCAAATTCCAGGAGGGAATTTTGTCCTGCTTCTCTGTGGCACAGGGTTGACACAGGTGACACAGACTCTTTTGCAGGTGGTTTTACATCAGGAGCTGTTGCAACACTTCTTGGAAATAAGGAAATGGAAACATCTATTTTCCTTTACCCCAAATTCCTCGTGGCTCTGGCAAATACTGCTTTGTAATAAAGGCAGGTTACAGCCCAGGTCACACAGCTGTGCACTGCAGTACCTTAAAATCCTGACAGGAACCAAAAAATCTGGGAACAAAATTGTCTCTGTGTGTGCTGGACTCTAATTTTGGGGGAGTTCATAGTATATACAAAATTAAAAACAGAGAGGGTAGAATATATAATTTTTTACATACAAATTATCTGCAAGGGGCTTTGGATCAGCACTAACGTCAGAAGAAAGATTCTCACTGATTTCTTTGGAACAGATGCCTCTGCACCTCACTCAGCAGCAGCAGAGGTAGCAAAATACCTTGAAAAGAATAAACAAGGGAATTAATAAATATAATTTAAAAAATAAATAAGTGGTAAAATACGTTGTATTTTCTAGATCTTCTAATTAGAATCATAGAATATCCTGAGTTGGAAGAGACCTACAAAAATCAAAGTTCAGCTCCTGGCCCTGCACAGGACAAAAATGACACCAAGAATCACACAAAGATTAGGGCAGGAGCAGAGCAACTTTCTTTCCATCTCTTATTTCTCCCTTGGAAAGGGAGAGAGCAAAATGTGCTTCAGTGGGAAGGATTTCTGTGGTTTGCAACAGGCAGTTTGGACTCCAGATGTAGTGACAAGCTTTGCCATAAGTCACATTTACTGCTGAAATGCAGCACAATTTTATCAGCAGAGCTGAAAGAAAACGAGGGGGTTTTCACGTTGGCAAGTGCAGGTGTGAAGAAATAGGGGGAAGAAGGTGGGATGGAGAAGGAAAACACAAGTTTCAGAAAACCTGGAGAACTTTAGGCTCAGGCTCAGCAGCAGAGGGCACTCCAAGAGCTCCCAACAGCACTGCCAGGAATGGCTTTACAGCCTGCACAGCTGAACACGATAATGGAATCACAGAGTACCCTGACTTGGAAGGGATCCACAGAGATCATCGAGTCCAATCCTTAGTCCTGCACAGGAGAAGTCCAAGAGTCCCACCATGTGCCTGAGAGCACTGTCCAAACATCCCGGTCCTAAGCTTTAATCACCCCTCCAGACATCATGTTCTGCATACTGATCCACTCAGGACAAGCACAGCAGGATAAAAAAAATATTTTCCCGGGATAACTTACCAACAGCCTCCAAAATGGAATTTTTTGAACACTGAGTGCATGTGATAAACAGATAAAACATGAAAAATCAGGTATTTGTGAGACCTACACTGTTCAAACTTGTTTGCATTGAGAACAGTAACTAACACTGAATCTATATGGTCAACATATATAGGAGAAAACAAACAAAAAAACCATATATTGTTAAGAATTGCTAGTTTTAAGAACATTTCCCATGGAAAACCAGTATTAGAATGAGTAGGATTCATCACAAGGCTGGGCCTTCTCCAGGTGAAAAACTTCTCCAGCAACTGCAAACCTGCTGTTCAATGGGTTGTTCCTTCCAGACCACCCCAAAACACAGCTGGTTTCTCCAGAGGGAAACTTTAAACTCCCAAAGCAACTTCATTTTCCTCTAAAACACTTCAGGAGCAGTTATGGAGCAAATCAGGTATTCACTGCCACAGCCATAGGATGGGATTCACACCTGATACTTCAGTGAGGGTGTGAGTGTGGGAATGTTCAGATCTCCAGGCCAATAAAAAGATTACAATCCGGACAGAAGATCACACACTTGCTTCTACAAAGCATTAACTGGCTGTAGCAATTTAATATTGGCCAAGGGACACACCAGGAGCTGAGATGGATGTGAAGATGTGACTCATCTGTAGATCCCGTCCAGCCCTTCTTCTTAAAAGTTGATTAATCCTTTACCTTCTATTTACTTGTTCCTGATCCCAGAATGCCACCCAGCCCCTCCTTCAGCTGTGCATAGGCCAGGGTTACCCCAGAACACTAGTTAATATTGATATTTATGGGGACAAGACCACTTATAAATAATCACAAATTCACTCTATATTATGTATAAGCAGTTTCCTGTGCATCATAATTTCTCAGACGGGACTATGAATCCTACTTTACAAATAATTCCAAAAGAAATCACATCAAATGACAGGATCAGATCCAGCCACTGCTGCCACCAATGTCCCACCCAGCCTGTCCTGCCTTACAGGCACCTTTGCTGTGACACTAATCCCCAAAACAGGAGCTACAGCCCAATGCGGTGTCATCTAAAGGACGTGGAGGGATTATCACCCACAAATGGATGTCCCACCCCCCAGAGAGTTGATTGTTTTATCCAATCTGCCCTATAATTTGATAAAAGGTTGTTCTCTAATTTGTTGGGTTGACTGAGAAGAGTAACACCCAGTTGTGAGTAACACAATTACTAACACAATAATTTCGGGTTTAACAGAGAGCATTGCCTCTGCCCAGCACTCCAGGCCTGGGATGTTTTACAGGAATATTCTGCAAACTCAGACAAATTCCATGCTTACTCTGTAAGTTTCCTTTCCATTAATCAAGATAGCCTAACTAGATAGACAAGATCTGAAAAACTGCATCCAGATATCTCACTACTGCAAAATAAAGAGTTCAAGCTGTTGTTCTGTTGAGTTTGAAGGAATATCCTCAGATCTGCTCAAGTTGCAGGGTTAGATGGGATATTGGGAAGAAATTGTTCCCTGTGAGGGTGGGGAAGCCCTGGCACAGGTTGCCCAGAGAAGCTGCGGCTGCCCCATCCCTGGAAGTGTCCAAGGCCAGCTTGGAGCAACCTGGTTAGAGTGGAAGGTGTCCCTGCCCATGGTAGGGGCTGGAAGTGGGTGAGCTTTAAGGTCTTTTGCAACCCAAACAAGTCTGTGATTCTGTGATTCGAGGTAACCAGAGGAGGTAACCAGTTATTTACCTCCTGTAATTAAAGTTCAAATAAACTTATCCAAAATGGGATTGCATAAAAGAAAGTGAAATTTCAGACTTTGCCTGTGAGACAGATCTGCAGGAGACAGGTGCAAGATTAGGAAAAGTAGGCAATAAAAGCATCATGGCACCTTGACAAAACTCAGTCAATATTTGACATCCAAAGCCCTCATGTCCAACTCAGCCCCCAGGGATCTAGGCTAGAAGAACCTTTCCTGTTGGTAAGGATTTCTGCAGGAAGGTGTGACAGAGCCTACAGGCTCATGAAATATTCAAAGACTATAGTTTTGACTTTATAAATGCTGTGTTGGCTTTTACGGCAGGTAAGGGGTTTTATTCCTGTCTGGAGGGTCTGAGCTGGATGTTTCCTGCAGGAGCAAAAGACAAGGCTGGAATCCCCAGTAATAATTAACACAAATCTACAGTGGCAAAACAAGGAAGGGAGCAGATCTTCCAGAGCAGCAGCCTCTAGGGGGACAAGGAAATAAACTCCCTTATTTTTATCTACTTTATACAGGTAACAACTTTGGTCTGATTTTTACCAAGACTTTTAGGAAAGGCTGAGGTTCAAGCAGATTTGGAGCAGGAGGCTGGTAACCCCAAGGAAGGTGACAGCTAGACCTAGCTTAGGGGTTACACTCATCTTTTATTGTACAGGCCTGATTTTAAGGTATTGTGAGGTTTCTTTTGCTCCTTTGCTCAGGGCAGAAGGAGCTCCATAGCCCATGGGCCAAGCTGCAGCTGGTAAACATGAGGGTTAGATATGTGTATAAGTGTATTTATTTGACTACATGAAGTCTCTCCTTTTCAGACCCTGGCTGCTCCTGCTGGTCTAATAGAAAACTTAACTCTTCATTTCCTTTTTTTGCTCACTTTTTGTTCCCCTTTCATTGCTTTGCTTTTCATTTCCTGAGTCAGGGAATGGAGGAAAGCAGCAGGAGCAGGAAGCTCAGGGGGAAACAGTGGGTGAAGGGAAAGAGCCTTCCCTGTCTCAGCAGCAATGGATGATAAATCAAACCACAGCCTCTTTTAGATTAAACTCTGTCCTACTTCTCATAAAAGAGTTATTAATCCTGAATTCAATCAGGAGGCAGTTCCGACTTGGTGAGGTTCTTCCCTCTGGGAACACTTGGCAGGGCCCCTACAGCCCTGTCTGGTCTTAAGGCAAACAACATTTGATTATCAGCAAATCTGTAAGTCATTGTAAGGCAAATCCTTCTCCATTTGATAACAGTGTGTGTCAAAAGGCAAGTGTGAAACATTTATATACACACTGAACCTTCCTCTAAATAAACTGGCAGGGGCACTTGATGAGTGAAGAGGCTGGAGCACCAGGAACAGATGAGGGAGCGGGGGGGGCTCGTCCTGGAGAAAAGGAGGCTCAGGAGGGACCCTCTGGCTCTCTCCAATTCCCTGACAGGAGGGAGGAGCTGGGAGGGGTTGGGTTCTGCTCCCAATGAACAAGGGACAGGATGAGAGGGAATGGCCTCAAGTTGTGCCAGGGAAGGGTCAGGTTGGATATAAAGGAAAATTTCTCTATGTCCAGCCCTGGCACAGCCCACACATTGGTGGAGTTCCCATCCCTGGAGGGATTTAACAGCCATGTGGATGTGTCACACGGGGACATGGGTTAGTGCTGGCCTCAGCAGTGCTGGGGAATGGTCAGACTCAATGATCTTGGAGGTCTTTTCCAATCTAAACAATTCTAAGATTCCATGACTTTGTGACCACTAGCAGGAAGATTGAAGCAAGACAGCAGCAGATCATTGGGGTGATAATGAGACTGTGGGACAGTTATTTGTAAGCTCCTCTTTGAAAAACACCCTAAGCAGTCCCCTAAAATCCCCAAGTGCCAAGTGTTCTGATAGCCAAGAATGCTTTTGCAAGCTAGAAATGGACACAGCTATCTGAAAGTTTCCAACAAAGCCTCTGCAGAAGTATTTTTTAAGATCAAAGACTAAGCAGGCATCACTTCCACAGTCAACATCCATAAAAACAGCAGCAGAAGAAAGAGGCTCTGTTCTCACTGCATGAGCTGGGAAGGAAAGCCTCACATCTTGATCTGCCCTTTGCTGCCTCTGCCACTCTGTTTGTGCAGTGCCTTTTAAAGGTATTAATTGAGGAAAGAGCCTTTTTAAAGCATCATTAAAAATGTGTTCAAATATTAAAAGAACAGCTTTAACACCAGCAGTTCCATCTGGCCCTTGATACAGTTTGCATTCCTTTATGGCTTTTTGTGGCACCAGTGGGTGCCAGAACAGAGACATGGTGGCCCCACGGTGTGGGAGGTGACCCCAGATCCCATTGGGGTGACTGTTTTGTTTAGTGAATTAGATTGTACCTGGAATTCACACAGAATCACAGAATATGCTGAGTCGGAAGGGACCCACGAGCATCAAGTCCAACCCCAGGGGAAAACTGAACAAAATGTTTCTATTAATTTTATTTCTCGCTTCCCCTGCAAAGTTAAGTCCTTAAGCAGCTGTTTGAGCAGGACAATAAATCACGCTTTCTTATCTCTGGGCCAGAATAAACTATGGAAAACAGCCTCATGGTTGATGGCATCATGTTGTATTTCAGATATAGGATTTCAGATAAAGTCTTGTAAGTACTTGTCCATCCATATCTCTCTTTTCTGGAAACACCTCACTTGATACCTGATGATACCTGATAAATAGTGATATCATCACCATTTCCCTCTCTTCACTCCTGGAACACCGGTTTCTCCCAGCCGTGCTGCAGGTCCTTGCTCAGCTCCTTCCCAACCGACCCCTCGGAGCTAGGATGCTCCCGGGCAGACGGGCATCCGGGCAGCCCTTCTCGCACCCCGCTATGCTGCAAACACACAAACAAACAAATTATTCCCGCGCACGGGTGGGACGTAAAGGGCTCTCGGTGACCGCAGCCGTGCGGGGCAGGTTTGGCGCAGCCGGTGCGCGCTGCCTGCGCGCCCCGCAGCCCGCATGACGCCAGCGCTCGGAAAAGCCGCCGGATCCAGGGGAACACCGGGCTCCAGGGAAACAGCTGGCGTCCCGGAGGTGACAGCCAGCTCCATCCCACGGCTTTCCCCAAGCCTGGCTCCGCTCCTCCCACCGCCCCCCCATCCCCGCAAGCCCCAGCGCAGCGGCTGCGGCAGCGGGCGGGGCGGCGGCACC